>NW_024121543.1:18139550-18392257 GCF_016745375.1 Pimephales promelas | reverse complement strand
AACACAGACATCATCGACCGCAGGATCCTCTACCACCAGGTGATGTACTAACCCCGAGAAATTTTAACATGCTGATAGTCTCTGCGCATACGTGCATGAATTAACTTGGCCTTAACCTGTGTTTTCCTGTGCAGAAACCCCTTCAGAATTAGATCCCAAGAAGAAAAAGAAAAAGAGGGATGATGACCCTGATCGCAAGAAGAAAAAGAAAGACAAAAAGAAAAAAAAGGTATGAGATTGAGCAGAACGTCAGGAAAAGCTTACAACAGTCCAGCTGGCAAAGTACTTTTGAGCAAGATTTGGTCTAGGACAGACTATATATTTTTTTTTTTATAAATAAATACAGTAGTAATTCATGTATAAATACAAACTTTGGAGGCGGCTTAGCTTCTGTGTAAATGAGATGCAGCCTTAAACTTTTCCCTTGTCATGCAAGAGTATTTATTTCATAATTTAAAGTTGCAGATTTTGTCATTTCATATTTTCATTTGTTCATTTATATTCATAATGTGTATATTTAGCTTTAATTCTGCCAGTTTAATCAATGTGTAAATGCACTTTCTGATTGTACATATTTGTTACAGCTTTGTAAAGATTAAGTGATTTTATATATATATATAAAATATAATAAGTGTTACTGTTAACTAACAACTACAAATGTTTCCATTAATGGTTGTAAAGCTAAAGTAAAAATATTAGATTAAAAATCTAAAAATAAAATGAGAAATAAGGATATAAAAATTAGATAAAACAACAAACAAATAAAGGTTTAAGTACTAAAATTAAAACCAAATTAAAAATAAAACAAAATAAACATACTAAAAATAATATAAATACATTAAAACGTGAATAAATATTTAATGTATATGCTTTTAATAGTATATAAATAATACTATATATAAAATACGATATTATGCATAAATACATAAACCTTCGATATCAATAACATTTGGGGGGGGGAATGCCAGCCAAACCACATCCATACGCTGGAGAATATTTTGCTAGAATCTTGCTAGCCATGCAAACTGACTTGAACAGTCTCATTTGTAGATCCCAATATGTTCTGTGCATGATTTTAAAACATCTGCTTTCCCTCTTTTTCTCAGAATCGACACAGTTCTGATCATCCTGGTCTTACTGGATCTCAAACCAACAGCAACAGCCTGAGATAGAACGTGTGTGTGTGTGTGTGTGTGTGTGTGTGTGTGTGTGTGTGTGGTGTGTGTGTGTGGTGTGTGTGTGTGTGTGCGTGTGGCGTATGAAAGCATGTTGAACAGTGTTAGAGACCCTGATATGGACCAGTGTGTTTGACTGATGCTTACAAAGACTTGATTGTTGAAGATGTCTGCCATTTTTTTTCTGAATATAAAGAAAATCTGAATGAATAAACTTTGTTCTTTACACATGTCTTCAATGAATTTGTTTTCACAGCATGATAGGCAGTAGAAAAAAATAACACATTTAGAATAATTAGTTTAGCTCTAAACAGCTCTAATCTAAAACCACTTAAAAAACATCAAAACAGTCACACATTATTCAGTCAGGAGAGGGCAGTGTTGGACAAAAAACAGCAACAATAAGCCAAAAGTGTGTGTGTGTGTGTGTGTGTGAGAGAAAGAGAGAGAGAGAGAGAGACTTGCCAAATAAAAAGTAAGGACGATGACCACCGGACCGGGACAACATTTCCCAAGTGGTGCTGCTCAGTGCAGAGCCACATATTTGAGTAGTAGTTGTGCCTGGCTGCAGGTCGTCAAAGTAAGCTGACAGGAAGCATTTACAGAGAGTAAAACTGATCAAATCAAACGTTACTTTAAAAAATCGCACCTTGTGACATGACAGACTAACTCGCTCCTGGAGGGCCACTGTCCCTGCAGAGTTTTGCTCCAACCCTGATCAAACACACCTGTGAATTTCTACTGATCCTGAAGACCTTGATTAGCTTGCTCAGGTGTGTTTGACCAGGGTTGGAGCTAATCTCTGCAGGGACAGTGGCGCTCCAGGACCGAGATTGGGGAACCCTGGACTAAACAAACACTGCATGGCAGTTTACAGTTTGGGCTGGAGTGTCTGAAGGCTTCGCTTCCAGCTTTTTTATGACAGTCTTTGCTATTATTTCTGACGTGATTTGAATAGATAAAACAAAGTGACATAAACTTTAAAGCCTATTTATCAATTATGCTGGATTTATCTAGCAAAACGATTTGAATTGTCTGAGTAACTTTTATTGTCTGTTCATAAGCTGCTCCAAAATTAGTGCAAAATGGCATATAATATAGCCTGACCCCTGGAATGGTATTGGAGGATTTGCCTTTGCGTATAAGAAATACGGCCTTAAATTTTCACCTTGTTATGACAGAACATAATATTTATATAGAACATATATGAATTCGAATTTGTTTATATATATATATATATATATATATATATATATTTCACAGCACTGTCCCCCCCCCCCCCCCCCCCCCAAAAAAAAAAAAAAGATTGCTGTTTGGAAATGGGCGTTTACTAGCAACATCAAGAGGTGCATCAATTTTTGATCCAGATCTTGTATTGACAATGCGTCCAATGCTCTGTAAGTCTCCTCCAGCACCCAAAGTAGACTTTCAGTGAATTTAAGGTCTGGTTTAATTAGAGGAGCCAATTCCTGTGTGACAATCATTTCTTGCTCCTCACAACCATTCTTTCACAATTTGAGCCTGAAGAGTCTTGACATTGTCATCCTGGAGTATGGCCAAGGGGTGTCCTACTCTATTTTTTACAGTCTATGGTCTTATTGTCTTCCTAACATCATAATCACTGCAATTTTGACCCAATCAGCATTTGCTCATTTAAATCCAAGCAGCAACTTTTTTTTGTCCAAGCATTATATTATTTCTGTAATTTGTAATGTAAACACACTCTAATATTATAATACAAAAATAGAATATATTAGAACGGTTAGTTCCAATCCTTGATTATGGTTGGTCAATAGCTGTGCTTTATTCATGTTAAAACCCATAAAACGAAGAAGGATATTTGATAAAACACAGCCATGACATCACCCAACGGTTCTATGCATCACTCCGCAACACTGCAGTTCATGTTAGTTTTATTTGAGTTTTCTTGCATATTACACACATTGGAACGTTGTTGCTGTTCACGGTTAGGGACTATTTTTTTAGCGGAAGGAAGGCTTTTAGTGATTCATTCATGAGAGTTGCTCTATATTAAAAAAGTTACTCGAATCAATGATCAGCATTAAAAAAGCCCAATTCTTACAGATCATTAATTTTTTTTTTTAAAGTTGGTTTAGGGTTTAGTTACCCTTTAAACAGTTTTGCTTTTACCACACAATAAACACTCCGCTTCCCGTTGCGCCCTTCAGCCGTTACTTATTCACGATACAGCACTGTTGTCAGCCGCTCATTGCTTAAATAAATAGCAGTATATAAATAATAACACTGCCTAAAATATTGCAGGAACCACTAGATGGAGACATGCTCCATGAAGACAATAGGAATCTTAGATTGAAGACTCAAGGAAACCATTCACAATATTCCTTTTTTTAATGTTTTTGGTATTTCAAATTTGACATTCTTGCACTCGGTACATGGATACTCTCTTCCTCTCACACATCTGCATCTCCAATAATCCCATATGGCTTTGACACTTCCATGTCCAGTAAGATCCAATGGCTTTGGTTTCCCACATCTCTAAAATTGAGATTTAAATGATGACTTTAAATAATAACAGAAGGCACTATTTTCACACAAATAAACAAGAAGTCATATTGACATTTGAAAGACACTGCTGTAAGCATGCCATTAGTTCCTAACTTTTAAAAAACACCCAATCAACCCACCCCACAAGTTTACGCAAATATCACGAATGCATGTTCTATTATATACAAAGCACATCTACTTGCATCATGTCATACGCATTAAAAGAGAAACAATATCACAATAACAGAAATACAAAAATATAATTCCCTTTCAATGAAATACACAGAGGGAAAAAAGCTAATAACACAAAAAATTCATTTCTGTTGCTTTATAAAAAAAACCTTGTTAAATCTGCCTGAAATGTTTTTGCTTTGGGATAACACATAATGTAGTGAAACTAAAAGAGGAGAATAAAGTGATACACTTTAAAAAGCAGTATCTTTGGTGTTCGCTGAAATGCTTGTGTTGATTGTCTCTCAAGTTTTCAATCATAGACAGAAAAACAGGCACAATAATACACACAATAATCAACACTCTTTCTCTTCTGTGAAGGAGAGCAGACGCTGAACAGGCAGAAACCGTTCCCTCTGAGAGTCCAGCGGTTGGCTGAGGTAGTTCATGTCCGTGAATCACAGCCAACGTGTGCGCAGTTCAATAAATATTCCTCTAAAAACTTGTGAAAGCATTGCATACTTTTCACAGGCAGATTTTGAGATTTTTAATACAGATCACTGAACAAGACAATACTGATCTGACATCTGCTCTTGCAAGCGTCAACCACATGTCTCGCATACAACAAAAAATGAAAAAGTTGCGTGTTAAATGAGGATGTTGGGAATGGCAGAGTCGATGCGGCTGAAATGTGTAAAGTCCTGCGACGCTCCGTTATTGAGTTAAGCTTCCTGCGGGACGTGACCGTTGCTGTGTCCGTTGGTCAGAGGCTGGTTTACAGCTTGATCCTCGACAGGAATGTGCCCGTTAGCTTTTCCTTCAGCCCTTTTCTCACGAAGTTGTTTGCGATGGAAGAACAAGTATCCCGGCAACAGGAAACCGGACAGTGAGAAGATCAGAAGCCCCACGTTGATCTGATGGGATTGAAAGAGAATACATTTACCGTTATTTGTCACTGAAAATACCCCTAAACACAAGCCTTGCTGTCTACAGCCTACACTAAAGAAAAAATAAGAGTAATATTTTTTTTTTCTCCTAACTGAGATTTTTTCTTTCACAAAGCGTGTCACAATGCATTCTGGGTTTGCCCTGCCTCACCACAAAGGATTAAACTAGTCTTCCAATACAAGCAACTTATTTTCTTATTACTTTTTGGAACGGGTCCATGATGCCTTTAACGTGGTCTTGGTAGGCATCTCACTTCATTTTGGATTTGAGCTATGGATCTTCTGATTCTAGAAAATTCTTAAATATAGCATGTAAAAACTGCATGTCTTACCCAGTAAGCATCTCCATTCAGAGGTCCCAACATGATCATGAAGAGGGGCTGCTGCAGTAGAGCCAGCACAGCACTGATCATAGACTGCAGCCCGGTGAGTGTGCCAAAATGATTGGATGGGTACCTGCAAGAGAGAGAGAGAGAGAGTACATACTCAATGCTATACCTACTTAACACACAAATAGGGTAAACCTGATCCTGCCAAGTGCAATTTTATAACCTTTAGATATTATAAGAGCAGGATAAGTCTAAACGTGTGTGTCTTTAAAAAACAGGTTTAGTGTGTGTGTGTGTGTGTGTGTACTTACACAGCAGCATACAGGCCTCCACAACACGAGTGAATGAAGCCTCGTACCATAGTATGCAAAATGAAAGTCAGAATCTGGACAAAGAAGAGAATGACAGTTATAAGAGCGTAACCGGATGACACATCTACTGTAATTCAGCCAGTTTTTCCCTATGCAAATAAAGTTTGGAGTCAGATTTATTTAATAAACGTTAATAAACTAGAATTTTGAATTATGAATCAAATTAATTTCAAGTAAAAGCTGTTCTTTTGAGCTTTCTATTTATTAAAGAATCCTGAAAAATGCATCACGTTTCCACAAAAATATTTAGCAGCACAACTGTTTTATCGAGATTGATAATAATGAGAAATGTTCCTTGAGAATTAAATCAGAATTATATTAGAATGACTTCTGAAGGATCTTGTGACACTGAGTGATGATGCTGAAAATTCAGCTTTACCATCACAGAAATATAATTTCAATAGAAAACATTGTACTAATATTACTGTTATTACTGTATTTTTTCTTCAAATAAATGCAGCATTGAGTATAAGAGACTTCTTTCAAAAACATTTGAAAGGGGTTGTTCATTTAACAGTCACACAAATGGATCCAAAGGGCAGGATTCATATTTATATAAAAAAAAAAATCATTTTTTTTTTTTTTTTACTTGTTTTTATAATATTTTTTCTTTTCTTTTTTGGTGTTTTGAGAAAATTAATATATATATATATATATATATATATATATATATAATTAACATTAATGCAATAATTATAACTCATTTTCCCCCACTGAATATAATAGATTTTTTTTTTTTAAAGCTGTATTTCATTTTAGAGTCAAGCCTAGGCCTCATTAGTCTCGCGTAGCCAGACCTTCAGACTGACGGCTGAAGGTCTGGAATTCATAGCAGCTTTCTTTGGCCAAGGCCCGCCCATAAGGCCGTTTGACCGACATGTCAAACAACCAATTACAGTTCGTTTCATTCAGCGTCACGTTTCGGGGCGTGGAAATGTCCCCACAACATCAGACCGGCGTGCAACAAGTCAGTCAGACTCAGCAGCAGTCACCGGAGGCGCTTGTTAACAACGGTCCGCGTTATTAAATTCACCCACAAACTCGCGCTCATGTCCATCTTATGCCCGCTTTGTCACACGGCCAGTTCAACCTCGTATAAATCAGGTTATGTGTGTAAATCACGTGCTCACGAGCGCTCACTCAGACACACTGTACCCGGCGCTGCTCGTGCGTCACAGTTATGTTCATAAAGCGCTCCCCGTTCACAGTAACCGGCTCGTCTCATTCAAAACAGCCAGCTGTAACGTTAGCTGTCAGCGAGCCGCCGCACATTGAATACTCGCAGTCAAACGTTTGACTCTGCAGTATCTTATGCACCTTATAATCCAGTGTGCGCATATATATAAATACTGAATCGGCCAGCTGCGATGTCAGCGTCTGTTGTTTCATGTTTGCCCACAAACGCGGCTGATATCCCCTTCGCAATTAAGTACTTCACTTGATCTTCCATAATCGATAGGAGGGGACATACAACTACGTTTAGCTGATCTTGATTAATGCTCATTGTCACTCATAAACACAACAGTTTTTCTTCCGCAATCACACTTCTGCGCTTTGTTTCCCGGCGGACCGAAAATAAACGCGACACTGATGCCCCCCGGAAATCCGATAAAATTCAACCAATCAGATGACGACTTCGACATTCCTGAAGTGTTTCCAGTTAAGTGTACCATATGCATCAGACGTTTAGCCAACGTTCCGTGGGCGTGACGTCTGAGGCTGAGACTAAGGCCTCATAAAAGCTATTTTTGAAATGAGATTGAAAAATGGTGGACAAACTGAGCATTTTAAAAATGCGAAACGCATGTATAATCTGAATTATTGGATGTGTTTATGTATAAAAGTGTGTTTGTGTGTGAGTGTGTTTTGCACTCTTGATGTTTTATAGATTCACCCCTTCACTGTTGTGTGCTTTTTTTCTGGATCGTGGATGATTTGTAGATTGTACGCACAAAAAAACTCAGTATTTTCACATTTTTGCCAATTTCCCATTCATTTTCCATACGGGTCCCCAACACCCCAAGTGTGACTATTTTTTTTTTTTACAACCACTTAGACTATTCACATCCAGTCCCCATTTTTTGGGGGTGTTGATATACCAAATACCAACAAAGTCACCAATTTTCGACCATTCCGAGGAAGCTGTGATTTAAAAAAAAAATGTATTTGAATTCTTCGGGACCATTTGGGCTGAACAACCCCAGAGGGGGTTTAAAAAAAACCTTAGCGTCCCCAAAGGTTTGATTGTTGGTGTATATATAATATGCTACTGGAATATCCATCAATCCCCTCATAAAGTGAGCTACTTAGCCTGCTAACAGTGTGAATAAGGCCGGTTATGTTGTTACCTGCAGAGGTAGGTTGTCTATGAGTGAGAGGATCCCAAACAGAAAGAGCAGAACATTTGTGAAAGTGAAGGCTCTCATGGCATTGGTCAACTTCTGGATCTTTCTGTCACGCTTTGGTACAGCAACAGCTCTGGCAGGAGACAAAGAAGAATGATTTTTACAGAACGACTGTGACGTACATCCGAGTGAAACAGCCTCTCAGACAAGAACAAATGTAGGCCATGGGGATTGGACAGTTGTGGTTTGCTATTGGTGGATCTCATGTTTGCCTCACATCAAACACATCATCAGAGAAGAGACTACTGAGACCAAAAGAACTTCAATTCCTTACTCTTTCTCTCCTTCCACTGTCTTCTGATCCACCTCACACTCTTTCATCTTCCAGTCCATGATGTATCCAATCAGAGGACAGGTTACCAGACACAAGAGCTGCAGTGTGCCAAAGATGGACGAGTAGAAGCTCACTGGAAGTTAAAATATAGACACAATCAGCACATTTAATCACATTATCACTTTCATTCATCAAACTAACAAAAGTTTTAAGGGTCTCACCTTTCAGCTCTGCCTCCACCAGTTCTTCAGGGGCTAAAACAAGACAGAAACGCATTTTAAGTCACCTGGACAGGTGGCAGGTTTAATAAATAAAGTGATAACGCACAAGTTGTGTGGCTTGACTTACAGTGCATCTCTCCGTGGGTGACCATGAACTCAAGCATCTTGTTCATTGCTCCCATAAAGAAGATGATTCTCAGCTGAGTCATTCCCATAGTGATCAGACTCCACAGGAAGATGGGAGAGAACACAGAGCGACGGAACGGGACAGAAGCTGAGAAAAGGATTTCCAGGAAGTTCGATTCAGCTACACATTCACACAAGTGTAACAAAGTGTCTCAAAATGTATCACATCATCTCAAAGTGTCTCACGTTGTATATCCTGAGCTACAGCAGACAGTTTCTCGGTTTCTCCCGTCGCCTCTTCAACTGGAGACAATTTGTGGTTTTCAGCTGCATGCATCTTTTCCCTAATAAATGGTTGGAAAAGGAAGGAATTATTCAGAAGTTTAAATTCAAAAGTTAAAAGTTAGGTAGGCTATTTTTTAAGTAACACTACTGAGTATTTATGTAATCATTGAGGGTTATATAGGTAACAAAAATGTTGGACTAACATAATCTCTTCAGGGGTAGCAAACCCTTCTACTGGCCAGTTCAGGAAACAGTTGAGCCACACCAGACTTGCCAGGCCGGCCCACGTCCACATGATAACAGTAAACGGCACCCCGGCATCATATATCAGCTGGAGGAAGACAAAGAGACAAAGACAAGATGTAATATTCATGAGGGTTTTTTTCCATTTGTATGACATGCTTGAATGGCCGGCAGAGTCGGCGCCAGAGCAGATCTACTGGAGGGGCATTGGGTCATCAGCGGGGGGGGCACTGCCGTTTAAGCAAAAAAAAAAAAAAAAAAAAAAAAAAAAAAAAAACGAAACACCTTTTATTATTATAATTATTATTTAAAATTATTATTTGCGAATTTCCCCACCACTTTTTGCCAGGGTCGATGTTGTCCCAGCACTTTTATACATCTCGCGGCACGGATGTACCAATACAAATAAATATCCGGTTTACAGAGCATTCATTTGTTAAATAAGAGGCGATATAGCACGCTGAAATGTGTTGTTTTTTAAATCAAGTGATCAAAGTGCTCGTTGACTCGATCTGTGGTGCTGATAAAGTGTTCTCTTGTGTCTCGCGCTGCCACAATAAACATCTTCACACGGACGCGCGCTTGATCTGTTGCGGCGAAATCTCTATTCGTACAAGTAAAATGCACTCAAACATGTCCCTGCTTGACAACCACTGATAAACATAATCGGTTATAATGATGGGGAAAAAAAATATCTAAACGAGTGTGGACTCGAAACCACAATCTCATGCATGCCAGTCTAAATTTCTACCACTGGACCAACAACACTTGCGATAAAAAATAGAATTGGATGCATGTATTTCTTCACGTGAAAATTCTTGGCACCAACACATTACATCCAATTAGACAACAAATTAAACACAATGTGCTATTCAAATAGATTGCTGGACATTTGGTATTGTATAGCCTACATCTGATTTATGATTTAGCATTGTATTAGAAACTGTGGTAGGAGGGGCATCAATGAGCGCTAGGGGGGGCACGGCCCTCGAATGCCCCACCATAGCGCCGACCCTGATGGCCGGTGAAAATAAATATATATTTTGCTTGTCTGCAGCATCTGGTTGATGGTATTAGGTTTGAATGAGGCTGAGGAAAGCATGTTCAACATGACAAAATATCAAAGAACATGTTCCTAAATACACTCCAGCATTACACACATGAGCAGAATATCATTCATCTCTAGAGTAATACTGATAAAGTGACGCTTCCAGTTATAACTGAGGTCAGCATGTACACTAGTTTCAGTAAAACTTATATATACAATACTTTTATTCAGCATCGATATATTAAATTGAATAAAAGTGAAAAGTTTTGAACCCTGAAAAAGATGTATCACTGTTTATACTAAGGTACCGTACTAAGGTATCACTGTTTATACAAGGTACCGTTCATTTTGCGCCGGAGTTCTCCTTTAGGCTGATCATTTCTACACATGTGATACAGGTTCCTTCAATCTGATGCAATGTTTCATCAGAGGGTTGATTTCCGAGCATGCCGACTACATGCCAAACTGGTTTAACCTCTATTTACACACGATAGAAAAAATACCTTGACTCCAGGGAAGGTGACAGCCGACGATGCGTATGAGCCAATCATCAGTGACAACACAGTGGAGCTCAGGCTTCCAAACATGTTCGGCAGCTATCACAGGGAGAAAGGACCCGCACATTGTTATCAGAATAGGAAAATCATAAGATGCAGCTGATCCTACATTTGCAATATACAAAAACAGGAACAATAACTAGATTTTATTTATTGAAAACAATCTTTTATTTATGATAACAACAGTGGTGCTTGCCTGACCATGGAAAAACTCACCAACATAACGCTAAGGTGTTCTGGGTGGTTTAATGACAAGTCAAAACTCAAGCGAACATCACTTGTATAACCGCATCACATGTCTAACTGCAATTATGAGCAAAAGTGAAAAAGATGCCTGATTTAAATACCAATAATTAACACAATGGAGTGAAGAACGAAAACAGAAAACTTTGAGAAAAGCTGTGTGAGAAATATATATGCTACTGTAAGCATAAAGTCCTGGCATGGATTGTTTTCAAATTTGTTTTCCAAGAACTCTCCGAGCAGTGCTTCATTTTCTAGACTCTTGCAAACTAACAGGAGTGTGCTAGTGCGTTTTACTACCCTGTGTGAAATGAAAAGGTTAAAACGCATACTTCTGAGAAAAGGCACATTTATGCTTCCTTTGTGGTTTTCACACACAAACACAAGAGTGATACAACAACCTAAAGGAAACTGTTACAGAAGGTTGCAAAGCAAACCTTGGAAGAGCACCTATCATGGATTTTTGAAAATGAATGTTCATATGGTGTGGAATATAGCTCTACGGGAACGAAAACATCCTGCAAAGATTTATATCTGAAAGTGCACCGTATATAAAGTTATTGTCTTTCAAAAGTGAGAGTCGACTCTGAGTCTATGAAATGAATTGTTTTTGAAACGAGTCATTAGCTGTTACATCGTGACGTAGATACAACATTAGCTCATTGGCCGCTCCCAACAACTGCGCGCGCAGACGGGAGTGTAGACTTGAAGTGACGTCTAGAACACATTCAAAAACTTCAGCTGAATCGCATCATGTCGAGAAGACGCTGTGTTCTACATTGCAAAGACAGTTCAGCCACTTGTTTTCATTGAACATGTGAAGAATCAGTGGTTAGAGTTCATATTTGCAACACCCGAACCTTGTGTTCTCATCATTTTAATGACGAATCATTCAAAAACATAAATGAATTCAAATGAGGATTCGCAAGCCGGTTGTTCCCGAAGGAGGGCTCAGTATCCAGTAATATATGGATCAGGTTCGTCCTCCTCCGAATCCCAATCTGTAAGTATTATTAATAATGTTTGCTGTTATGTTTTCTGTAACATGCAAAATATAGTTATATCGTGTTGTGTGTGTTGTGTACACTCCGCGCAGCTTCTAAGTTAGTTTTGTTTTTGATATTCACCAGACATTCATTGAAAAATGGCAATTACCTCCTAAACGACTTAGCCAAATATGACTTCGCTCTGTATAATAAGCACTGCCTTCAAAAGCCGCCGCAATATGAGTTTCGCCGGGAAAGCTCGCTCTTGACGGAGACGCGAGTATGGGACCGTGTGGAAAGACACGTTTGTTCAAACACTATATACAATTTTCAACACTTGACAAGCTATAATCCTGGTTATGGGCGTTCCGTTGCCGACAATCTCTGCCTAAGGTTTACCAATAACAACTGGGTCATTTGACCAATCGCCGGAGAATCAAAGGAGTCACACTCAAAGGAGGTGTTTGGGAAAACGAATCGTCGAACAAATCATTTTGGAGTCGTTGAGCAAATCGGGTAAAAATAAATGCATATCATAAGACAAATAAAGTGTTTTTTATATTTGCATGCACGTTAAACTGTTTTTGGGAACTCCTAAAACAAAAATAGGAACATTTCAAATGCTATAATAGGAGCTCGAGTACCCAAAGGAAATGATGTTATTTATTTCTCAGATGTTCATAGTTTAGGAACGTTCTCAGTTGTGTTAATGGCAAGTATTGCTTCAAGAAGTTTCAACTAAAATCCCTCAGACAAATACAAGAGACGATTACTAACGTAAAGATATACATGCTATAACATAGTTGTGGAATAGCTAAGGTCATATGAATTGAGAAGTAAGGAGGAGGTGACATAACAATGGTAAGAAAACCAATGTGCCTGGATGATAGATGTCAGCAATGTTTATATACTGAAAAGAGAAGGGGACCCAACACATAACCTTGAGTTACACCGATGGTAATTTAATCTTGGAAGGATTAGATTTGTGAATATTAGAATCTCTGAATTGTATCTTTAATCTGGGCATAGTGTGAGAAAGTTTGCTTAGAAGAAACGTCTGAAAAGGAGATTTAAGCAAAACATTTCCGCCTCATTTGTGATTGGATTTTATAATGTGTAATAAGTACACAAAATCATGGAGGTCACTGACCTGCTGATCACAAGTCACTTCAGATCGTCATAACGACGCACATAGTGGAACAGGGTAAATATTGCGTTCAATGCGATATCAGAACATTGTCTCCATGCTGGTAGTAAATCACTGTCAACAAAGACCCAGAGAGTCCTATGCTATGTTTTTCTCAGAAGTGAGCATCAGGATCTCATTGGATAAAAAGCACCATGTGTTGTCTAGTGTGGGGCAGCGTGTACGCATACCTGGCCGTAAATGCACAAGGGTAAGTGTGTTTTGGCATCTGCATCTGAGAGCAGCTGATATATATAGTCATTCTTTCCCACACCAGGTGATATCACTAAACCGATAGGAAAGTCACAATCTGTTTGTTGATGAGTGTGGGTACAACGTTTGTGCCCTTGCTTTGTATCAGCTAGAGGTGGATGGGAGGGAGAGGGCGTCAGAGAAGGCGTGTGGGCAGTTTAGCATTCTAATTGGTGGGCACTGAAAAGGCCAGAATTTCTCCTTCAGTCATGTGCGTCGGGCCTCTGAGTGGCCAAAACATAAATACACGCGCACACACACTTGTCTGGACAAAATGAACTTTAAAAAGTGTCATGTGACAGCTGCACTACAAAACATGCAAGTCACCACAGGTGCTCTTTCGCTCTACCGTTTTCTATTTTTTTCTTACCGTGAGAGATGTGAAGGTCAGACAGATCCCTCCAAAGCCATTGAGTGACAGAGCCAGAAAAATGAGTGCAGAGAGTACTAGAATGAAAGGCACAACCATTATTACACAATTGAAACAGCTGTTTGGTCAACTGAAACATGTGAGAATGACTTAGATATGACGCTTTATATTATATGTGTCCGCTCCGCTGTATACAGAAGCATATAAATTCTAAATTTACTACTAAATATATTTGAATATATATTTAAATATATAATTGAAACAATCTCAAAAACTATTTCTTATTAAAAAAATTGTAAAAAAAAAAATAAAAAATGTTTTTGTCAATTTCCAATTCATTTTCTTATGGGGGTCATTTTTGACCAAAGACCAAAATCGTCACTAATTTTTTTACGACCACTTAGCATGCTCGGATTATGAACTCAATTTTTTTGTGTGTTCACATACGTAATGCCAGAAATGTCACCAAGTTCCGTAACATTCCGATGAAGCTGTGATTTTTAAAAATTCAAAACAGATTTTTTAGTAGTCTAAATTATATATAAAAGTGTGTTTGTATGTGTGTGTGAGGGTGGGTGTAAATTGTTGGCACTTTTGATGTTGTAGAGTGTCACCCCTTTACTGCGGTATACTTCTTTTAAGAATCGTGGCCGATTTGTAGATTGTACAAAAATTCAGAGAATTTTTGTTTTTTTTTGTAAATTTCCCATTCATTTCCTGTGGGTCGGTCATTTCTGACCAAAGTTTTACGACCACTTAGCATGCTTGAATCATGACCTCAATTTTTTTTGTGTGTATTCACATACCAAATGCCAAAAAAGTATCATAACCTTCCGATGAAGCTGTGATTTTTAATAATTCAAAACAGAAAATTATTCGGTCAGAAGTAGGGTTGGGTATCGAGAATCGAGTATCGATTGGAACCGGGACAAACTTTTGGTTTTTCCCGGAATCGTTCAAAAGTTAAAATTTCAATTCCTAGTTTCGATATTCACAGTCCGCCGAGCGGAAGAAGAAACCGCTGAACAACACCAACGAAGAAGCGTCTACCGGAAGTGTTGGCATAACCGCGCGAGTCGAACATGAGTAGCTTACGTCGGCGGTCCAAAGCGTGGCTTCACTTTTCTAAAAATTAAACGAAATCTCGGCAAAATGCAAAATTTGTGACAAGTATTTGTGACAGAAGGAGTATTTCCTTCAGAAAGACCGTTGGTTAGCAAGGTTAGCTAAACTTTTTTGACCCTGCCTCTTAAAAGAATCGAAATCGAGAATCGTTAGGAACCGGAATCGAAACAAGGAATCGGAATCAGAATCGTTCAAATTCAAACGATACCCAACCATAGTCAGAAGTGACCGAGGACCATCAGAGCGTTAACTATAATATGATGCAGTCTTTATTAATAGGCTTGCATTCTTTTGGCAAGGCTTCAAAATGTGGTACAGCAGTCAAACAAAATCTTACTGAAAGCAATCTTTTTTGAGATTTCAACAGCAAATTGTTTAGATTTATGGATTTTTATTTTCTTGCAGGTTTTGTGTTCAGCAAATTTTATTAAAAGTAAAATAATGTTTATAAATGATTTTCATAAACTTAAACCTCTACAACTTTTTGTTTCACTTTTTTTTTTTTTTACTTTAGTTTCATACTTCAACAAAAGTCTTGCCAGGGGTCAAACTTAAGTCTGTGCTTCAAAACTTCAGATTTTTTATACAGTTTTTTTTTTTACTTTTTTAAAATTGATGCAGAAGGGATATTGATCTATCATTGCTCTATATTTAAAGGCAGCAACAATTCATCAAAAAAAAGTTTAAACAAAAAAATTTAGCGAAAAAATTTTGTGAAAAAAATTTAGCAAACAAAATTGAAAAAGTTATGAAAGTAAAATTATGCTTTTTTTTAAATTCAATAAAATTCAACGAAATCCTTGACTGATAATCAATTATAAAAATAGCAACAAATTAATTATAAACATTGTGTTGTTGAATGTTAAATTATTTTAAAAACTTGAATACATCCAAATAAACAAAATATTGATTGGTGATTGATCACTGCCATAATTCGATGACTCTTGCACATTCGGAATGTAGTTCACTCACCTTTTGGTTGATAGGCTGATATGGATATGATCATACAAGAGACCGCAAAACACGCACTGAGAAAAGAATGTAATACATGAATAATCGTTAATGACACAAATACAGACCAAGATACTGTAGAAATACAAATGTAATCAGGGTTTGTACAGACCCTGTACAATGAAATTCAAGCATTACTTTTTGGGGTTTTTTTTGTTTGTTTGTTTTTTGGACTACAATCAGAGCTATCACTTATCAAACATTATCTTTATTATCTTTCAAATTCTAAAAAAGGTAAATTAATAGATAAATAAAAATAAACTAATAAAACAAAATGGTACATATAAAGCAGCACATGCAATGACTGTTGTCACTTTAACCATTGAAAGGATACCATCAGTGGCGCAAAAAGTGGGTATGCGCTATATGCGGCGCATAGGGGCGCAGCACAATGGGGGGCACCAAAGCGATGGTAAAAAAAAAAAAAAAAATTATATATAGGCTACAACGGCAGCTATTTCTATATGTAGCTGCCGTTGTGCGTTTCTAAATCATTTCTGCATTCCTTCAATGTTATATAAAATTTTTGAGGACTAACAGCCAGGCTAGAGTAGGCGCCCTCATGGA
Organism: Pimephales promelas; assembly: GCF_016745375.1. The sequence goes on along the minus strand of NW_024121543.1, from coordinate 18,375,839 downwards.
GAAGGGGGCGGGTAATATCGCGAGCGGGCGGGGGCGCCGTGAGCTCTGAGCGAGCAGGTACGAGACTACGAGTAGTTAGTTGTCGTCGAAAAAGATGGATAAAACAAAATGCTGTGGTGCTCAAAATAGAAAAAGAAAGAGAGAAAAGGAGATGGCATGTCAATTGATGCGACAGCACCTAAATAACTGCATGCATTGCTGAAATCCAACAGGTAGGATTTAAAATGTGACATCCAGGCATGGCTATCTATATCTCGGTGGCCATCGGGACTGAGATTCCCGCTGGGCCGACGTGCTTTTCAGACAATACATTTCATCCTTTTTTAATTTATTTGTCTTAACGGCCCACAAAACTCATACATCGGCGGCCCATTTGTTTGTTTGTTGTTTGTTTTTGTTTTGTTTTTTGCTTAATTGGCAGCGCTGTGCTGGTGTAATGCATTGGTCAAAAAAAGTCAGCTTTAGTTTTTTTTTTCTGACACACTGGCCCATGAAATATGTCATTATGCGCAAGTATCTTTCAAGTATAGAAATTAGTGCAAAACTAATTATGAAAGTTTCCTTTATTTTTCTGTGCATTTGTTTTACAATAGCCTTTATGGCAATTACTATCATGGGATTAATATTATAACTATTATTTTGTAGTAGTGTAATTTATACAGACACTAACTAAAAGAGGATCAAAATTTTCTCTGTTTAATTTGCACCCTGAATATGGGTTGGAGCTTTTAATTTTGAACTCTCAAAGTGCACCAGACTGCTGAATTTAACATTACAGAACACAAAATTTTCTTACGGGGGAGCATGCCCCCAAACCCCCCTAGAGAAACAGAGGTCCACCTACCACAGTTTTACCTAAAATCCTGTGAGAAACACTGGTATATCTGTTCCAATAGAGCTTATAGTTTTCTTAGGGGGGGTTCATCAAGGTGGAGTAGCTATAGTTTAATTGTGTTAATAAACGACAATTTTGCACTTATTTTTTTCTGTTAGCTCTCATTTCTTCCTACTCACTTATTACACAGCACACTTACATTACATTTATTTTATTTTTTTTTTTATTTTTTTTAAATTGTTGCTGCATACCCCTCCGAAACTGGGTAGTTGCGCCCCTGGATACCATGGCAAATATAATGCAGCGTTAATTTTGCATGAAAAGATTGTTTTATTGATCAAATTACAAACGCTATTTTCACATATATTGTCTTTCAATAATTCAAGCAATTTTCAACTATGAATATGGCTGTTTTCAAGGGATTTTCAAGGACCGGTTGCATAACCCACTTAGACTAGTCTTACAAGATAGCCATACATTTTTTTTTTCTTTAAGACTGGTCAAGTCTTTTTTAAGTCAATTACATAAAAACGTACATTGTCCTAATTAGATACCGAAAATTAAAACTAACGGTCCCTTGAGAGGGTCATACAATTTCTTAAGACACCATCTTAAAATAATGGCAAAGTTTATGCAACTAGCCTGCAACTAACCCTGTGTAATGGAATCCATTAGAATGATAATAACTTGAATATGAAAGTGCTCGTATTTGTACATATTAGTAAGCAATCAGAGCGTTAGTGTATGTGTGTGTTCACCTTCCGCCGAGGCGCAGTGGCCTGGGGCCGAACCGATCCATGAGAATACCCAATGGCAGTGTGGCGGCACTGAGCAGAAATGAGCCAATGGTGAAGCCCAAATTCAACATTTCATCCTGTTCCACACAGCTCAGCCAGTCATCTGGTTTGCTAACATTCACATTCTCAGTCGTATTTTCTTCTACAGATAGAAAGAGAGAGAGAGAGAGAGAAGGTCAATGAATGCAAGAGACAGAGACTTTATTAAGTTTTAATGTCTCCAAGCGGTTCAGGTTTCCCAGGAACTCTGTCTCCGTTTTCTTTTTGTGCTAGTTAGAGACTTGAGTTAGGGTGATTGTGTTTGACTTCTGTGCCTGATAATACCTGGACACAGGTGAGAGTAAAAGCCCTCTCTTTTGAGCATGATGAGCAGAGAGCCCCAGCCCAACAGCACAGCCGAACACAACAGATTCTCCAACACCGCTGTGACGGCCATCCACCACCGCCTCCTGAATGCTTGTATTAGAGAGGGAGCCATCCTCCTATCAAACAGAGAAAAAGAGGGTTTATTAAAAACAAAATTAATCAAGCGTATGGCAGTAAACGCATAGCGGTTTATTAAAAGTCCTTGCTGAATAGAAGTATTAATATTTTTCAACAACAACAAAAAACCCTACTGATCCCAGACTGTTGAACAGTAGAGTTTGAATGATTTACACTCGAAAATTATAGACCAGTTTGCATTGACTAGTCCTCCTGTCCTGTAAAAATGCATGGAAAGAATTGTAAGCAAACATGTTATGTTATGGTATTCCTGTATCAGTGAGTTCGATTTTAGATCCATTGAAGGTTGCATATAGACAATACAGAGGAACAGAATATGCCACACTTACTTTGATTTTATAGTAAAGCATACCCAGGAGTAAATCTTGTGCACAGGCTTTTCCAAGCAAACAAATTTACGTTCTGGGAATGTTAGCTTTTGGTTCCCAAAATGTTCCTAGAACTTTCCCTTAAGGTTAAGGGAACGTTACCGGACCATTCTCCTTACGTTATAAAAATGGAACCTAAAAATAACCTACATGGAACGTTCCTATAACGTTATTGTTTGAAAAAAATAACCTCATGGGACCATTTGGGAACGTTAGGGGAACGTTCTGTGTTTGCTGGGTTAATGCAATGCACTAGATTCATTTGCTTTCGTAATGTGGATATAAATTCTGCATTACATACTGGATCAAAGATTTCCTTTCAGTGTTAGTTTGGTTTTAAAAACAGGGGTACCACAGGGTTGTGTGTTGTTGTCACCACTCTTACTCTCAATGCCAATGATCTATAGAGTAGCTAATACATCTGGGTAGGGTTGCATCAGCCATTTGTAAGTTCTTTCTTAAATTGGAATGTAACGTCCACATTAGAGGCTTAGTAACTTGTAACTAGCTAGTTTGTAACTAAAGGAGTTGTTCACTTTTAAAAAAAAACCTTTGCTGATAATTTACTCACCCCATGTCATCCAAGATGTCTATGTCTTTCTTTCTTCAGTCAAAAAGAAATTAAGGTTTTGATGAAAACATTCCAGGATTTTATATAAATTCCATATAATGGACTTCAATGGGAACCAAACGGTTCAAGGTCCAAATGAGAGTTTCAGTGCAAACTGTTCAAAGGGCTTTAAATGATTCCAGACGATGAATAAGGGTCTCATTAAGGACTTTGAGTAATGACTCGAAAAAAATTTGTTCATTTTGATGAACAAGTTTGAACAGGGGAGGCACGAACGTTCATCACAGAACAGAGCAAGGCGACCATTTGTGCTTATAAAACTTAAACTTTTTTTTTTTAAATGAGCGATCGTTTCGCTTGATAAGACTCTTATTCATCGTCTGGAATCGTTTAAAGCCCTTTGAACAGTTTGCACTGAAACTCTCATTTGGATCTTGAACCGTTTGGTTCCCATTGAAGTCCATTATATGGAGAAAAATGCTGGAATGTTTTAATCAAAAACCTTAATTTCTTTTCAACTGAAGAAAGAATGACATGGACATCTTGGATGACATGGGTGTGAGTAAATTATCAGCAAAAGTGTTTTTTAAAGTGAACTACTCCTTAACTCTGTACTAAAGTACTGCGCAGTCGCATAATATGATGTTTCTGGTTGTGATTAATTGTGGTTGTTATTGAAGACTGCAACAAATCAAGTGCTTTGCACATAGTAAATGTAAGGGAAACAAAATAACTGATCTTCAATGTTAATTCTGGTGAACACCATGAGTAAGGGAAACTAATGTTAAATGATTAGGCTGTTGAAAGTATGGAACATTTTAAGTATTTTGGACAATATGATACAAGCCTTAATTCTGGTGAGAATGTAAACAATATTTTAAGGTCAAAGGTTGAGCTTTAATGTCATGGGCCGTTTACAGGACACCGTTTTCATCTAAAAACCAAAAACTTTATGTGTTTTGGCCGTTCATGTAGTTTTGGAGGCCAGTTTTGAAAACGTAAACTTTTGAAAATAAAGTTTCAAAGTCCTTTTGCTTTTCATGAGAAGTCAAACTTTTTAGCTGCAGGCACTATTAAATTACTCTTAAGACAAGTCGATATCTTAAAAAATATCATTTTAAATGTCATTTCCATCTCAGAATGCTATTAAACACATCGCTGGAGGAAACTTTCATGACATTTCATTCCTGAAATTTCTGGAAATTCTTGTGAATTGTAAAAGAGAGACACGCCTAACCATTTCCCAATACCATGGTCAAAAGCTCTTTAAACAGGGGTGTGTCCATTCAATTTGCATTACCTGCTGTTTGTGAAACAACTTGAAAAAACCACCAGCAATCTCATGTGATGTTATAAAACAAATTAGAATCATGAATTTGATTAATAAATTAGGGCTTATGACCTAAAGGTAAGTCAAATGTGTATCCTCTGATTAGAGATTAAAAAAAAGTGAGTGCAAGTTTTTGTTTGTGAACCAGGTCAACTTATCCCATGACATGACTGCAAGAGTTAGGTCAGTATAACTTGGATAACCAAAACATCTACTAACACACACACACACACACACACACACACACACAAATAAAGAAAGAAAGAGATAAGAGTAAGGGGGGTGGGGGTACAGGCAATACAAAGAGGGAAACAGTAGAGAGAAGAAACTGCAGGGATCTCAGCAGGACACTGATTCAGCGTGTTGTGTTTAATACGATTAGATGCAGTCCACTAGATGTCTTTGTCCTCAACACACAGGCTTATGGAAGGATTTTTTTGTAACTCACACGTGGCACGTGCTCAAAGTCATTTCCACCGATATTCTCCTGAATGAGGGAAAGCAGGTTTCACTACCTGTCAGTTTCACAAAGGTAGAAAGCCTTTCCCATTTAGGCAGATTACACTTTTTTTATCTTCAAGAGGATTCAGTTTAGGTCAGTTGCATGTGTGTTTGTTTACAGTATGAGTGGAGACAGTTTGGAGTTGTCGTGTTATCACGTGTTTAGTGAAAACAGTAGGTATCTACTTGCAAACCTTCTGCCACAGGTGTGTGAACCACATTGCAGTTAAAAAGTAACTATTAATAGTTCTGTCCAGTGTGTCCTGTGTCACTTGACTGGAACAATTCAAGTTCAGTGTGTGTTGACCACACAGAAAGGTCCTGTACACCTATTCATTGTTCTCTGGGCAGAGAAATGGAGGATGGCACCTATAAAATGCTTCTTCCAGTCCTGGGCCATGTGAATTTTACAGTTGATCCTGTAACACACCTTTAGTAGAGGATGCTTTTATAATAAAGTTCAAGCACCAAAAGTGAGTGAGTCTTGGGAGCATTTTAAGATTATTTTAGAATTTTTTACTTCATCGAAATGGTACAAAACTTGGTAAAGGTTTTGGCACTTGCTATGTGAACACAAAAAACTAAAATCATGGACATGATTTGAAAAGGTTAAATGGTCCTGAAAAACAATTGTCACACTTGTGCTCCTCACGGTCAAAAATGACCATATTGGAAATGAATGGGAGATGAATTTAGTGAAAAATTTTGCACTTGGCCAAACAAAATCTTATTGAAAGCTCATTTTTTGAGATATCAAGCTCAAATTTGGAACACAACGTCTAGATTTATGGCTTTGATTTAAACGTGTTTTTGAAAATATATATTTCATATAAAAATAGTGAATTTTTCATGACAATAAACCTAAAATTTGGAGACTTTTTTAAAAGAGAACTCTGGCGCAAAATGAACCTTTGGTCTAATAACACATTGGTACCTAGTCAACCGTTCTCTGAGATTTGTTTTCATGATAATCGAATGTAAAGAGTTTTATCTCAAAAACTATTTAGCGTATAATTCTAGTAATGGGGACATTTAATAAGTAAAAAGAAATCACTAGTTTATACCACTAACAAGGCTCAAAATAGCCCCACACTCACACAGTAACATAATAAAGGGTTATCTACATGCAAAACAAAGTATTGAGAACTTTGTAAGTACAGACTGTTTAATAATTATTGATATTTTATAGACAATTAAATGCCCCCATTACTAGCATTATATGCTAAACAGTTTTTAGAGATAAAACTCTTTACATTCGATTATCATGAAAACAAATCTCAGAGAACGGTTGATTAGGTACCAATGTGTTATTAGACCAAAGGCTCATTTTGCGCCAGAATTCTCCTTTAAAACTTTTTGTCACTTCAGCAATAATCTGCCAAGTGTCGTAATTTAATTGAAATACAATTTTAAAAATGTGGTCATTTTTGACAAAGAGCTCCAGAGGGTTAACTGTGCCCCTAACTTCCCAAGTGAATCAAATCCTTAGATTTCTTTATGCTCTCTGATAGTAATAGAATGTAATAATGTTGTGCTTCTGGTGAGCGATCGAATCTTTTAAATGGACAATTCTTCCATGCTCCAACACAGTGACCGAACCGAGTCTTTCTGAAACATTCTTAAAGTATTACATCATGACTTTTAAAATTTGAACAGACTGTAAAACACTGGACATCAAACGACTGAGGATCCCAATTAAGCAGCGTGTTCCACCATCATTAGAAACAATGGATTTAAATCGCTCGATTGGCAATAATCGAATCGATTCCTCAATAAAGATCCACCAGAGACACGCGGCGGGGGAAATGGTTTTCTGATATAAACACCGGAGCCTGAAACGCTGAGTTTTGCCCTCGCTGTATTTCCCCAGAGGACAAAGGGTTTGGCTTTCTCGGCGTGTCCCAAGGAAAAACAAATTTAGGGTCTACTTTATCGACGGGATTAAACAAACACACGTTTTTTTCTCTCAGCCGGTGAGAGATGCTCATCCACAACGTTACAATAAAACACGCCTTGTCTTAGGCGCAGTCTAAAGTAGAAAGTTGGCTCATTTAAAATACATTTTTGCTCCTTTAAAATGAACAAATGGTCAGTTTCTGTTTATGAAGAAATATAGGCCTATATACTTTAGAAGAAGACAGAAAACTTATTAAAAGCTGAACTCACAGTCAGAACCCGCCCGCCACGTGTCTGTATTTGTAGTTACCAAAGTCTCTATTTACATTAGTCTAAAGATGAACCCTTCAACCTACACAACATGTGTTTGTTCCTTAATCTTCCTTAAAATTGTACTTTTCTATAAAAAAAAAATATATGATGGCTTAAATTGAATTGGCTTACCTCATTTCTGTATGATTTCCGAATGTCGACCGTACGTTGTTTCCTGGTTTTCTTCAGGTTTCGGCGCTAAAACAGAATACAGATAACTTCCTACCAACTCTCCTGTTGCCGCCGAAGTCAACTTGATAGTGGAGTTATCTGGCCTGAGCTTCTGTTTCCTGTGTTACTAGCCTCCAGTATTTAACAATGATGGATAGAGTGAGAGTAGGCTAACAGTCCTCGTTGTTCCCCCTTTTTCTTGTAACGTTAGTGCTCCCGTGGGCGTAGCTTTACTTTTTGCATTCTGATACTGTACATTCCTAAAGGGTACAATGCCCTTACAAAAATAGTTAGTTACACATTAGTTAACAGTTTTTACTGTGACAATCCTAAATTAAAACAGAATATCCCTTAAACATTTAGTATTTTAACATTTCTGCTGTTTTGTTTAGGCTACTTCTGCATGAGTTATGTTAGTTATGCATGGCTATAAAGAGGCTACCGCTGTGACTAGCCGTAACCATGGCATTTTAACGAACATATTAAACATTTTAAGAGTTGAGTTTGGTAGATATAGACTTATTAAAATATGTTGTATTATTATCTTTATAAACTTTTTTTGATTATTTTATATGTAATTGTTATAGTAATTTAGTTGTGATATTGACAATTACTCAAAATATCCAATTACAAAGAACCCCGAATTAAAGCAATACAATAACATTAAATATATCAGTGTGTGTGTGTGTGTGTGTAACGTTATAATCAAAATTATTCAACCGCCCAAAAACTGTAATTATTTACCAATGTAAGCTTTTCTCGAGATATTGGGTTTAAAAAAAAGAAAAATGCATCTACAGTATAACAGCTTTTAGGCAAGTTTAGTGATACTGTCAATAATGTAATGTTTTTGAGCTATAGGATTTTTTTGTAATGCAGCTTTCATAATTATTCAACCTCTTATTCGACACTGCATGCTGTTTTTAAGTAACTTATTTGTATGGTATACAGAATTGTAGTAAAACACAATTAAGCCTTTGGAGGACAAAACTGAATTATAGCTTGTTCTGTTATTCTCACATTCAACCCGTACATGTGCTAAAGTTGAGTAGCAAATATGGTCCAAAGAGCTCTCACAAAAGCTTAAACAATTTGTTTATTTAATATAGAGAACATTTGAAAGTCTATGTCTACAAGAAGATTTCCATAACACTAACATCACAGCTGGCAGCCTTCTTCATAAGTTTAAAATATGTTGTACCAGGAAACCCTGGGTTTTGAAGAAAATGAACAATAATGGGTAATAAATTGTTTGATGAGATTAACTGAGAAAAGCCCTCAATTTACTGCCAAAGACTGGCAATTTTCCCTGATGAAACCAGGAAAAAACATTTCAGTATAAGAAATGGACAACACTGTAAAAAAATATTGTTGGTTTAACTTAAAAAAAATGAAGTAACCTGGTTGCCTTAAAATATTAAGTTCATTGAAATAAAAAAATGAGTTAATAAGCTACAATGGAGGAGGTTGATTTAATCATCAGAAACTCAAAATATCATGTTATCTGAACAACATAAGAAAAGAAAAAGAAAAAAAATGTTGTGATTACAAATCATGAAAATATTTTTTTTTACAGTGAAGCCTTCATATTGGGACATCTTGATTAATGCTCTCTTGACCAATTAAAAGGAACACAAAAGGCCGACTTGAATTTGCTAAAATTGATTTGGATAGATCTGTGGACTTCTGGAAGAATGTTTTGTGGAGTGATATGACCAAAATGTAACTTTTTGGACCCATGGATCAGCGATAGGCAAAGCTTGAGCAGAACAACAGCACCTCCATGTTCAAATTGCTTACACAGTTTTTGAAACTATGGCTCTATTTCTCAAAACTCTAAAAGATGCAAAGCGAATACAAAAGCAAACACTCTAAAAATGCTATTTTTGTAAGAATACACAAAATTATTAGCCACATCCACGCCAAAATACACACAGATGTGAAAAATGTAAAACCCTATCTTGTGTCTTTTGCTTGTTCAGTGGAGTTTGTCATAGCACTCCAACACAAAAATGCACTGTATATACATTATGCATTTTACACAGTTATGGAACTGAATCAATACTGAACTGACTTGAGCTGAATAATGACACTATTGGCTTGTTAGGGCTGATTTACAGAAGAATTTCAATGTGTTACTCTTGTGAATGTATGTATCATATGTATGTATGTACTGTATATGTGTGTGGATATAGGATATAAGATAGGATTTTATCTTAACAGCACTAGGAATCATTTCTTACCATCATGCTGGTAAGATATGTATTAATAAGAAATAAATATCATATAGTGCCCCCTGCTGATAAGAGATGGAATGATATATCACCGTCTGCTGGTCATGTCAAAGGTTGTTTAAAGCGATGAACATGCAACATTTGAACATGATGACATTTTTTTGAATGTCATAGATTACATCTTAGTTGATTACATCAAGTAAAAACATTTATTCCAGATTTTATTTATATTATTATTTTCTTTAAAAAAAATATTGCTCATTATTACTTTGTTCTTGTCTATGTTCTTGACATGATGTATTTACAGGTTTAGTTTACCAACAGAATGAGGACAATTACTCCGAATTTCTGTGAGAATACATGCTAAACTTTACAAAGTGCTATTCATATAGCTACAGAAAGCCTTTGTATTTAGATGGCGCTTACGGCGGTAACCATGGCGACCGAGGTCAATAATGGGGTCACAGTGACCTCTGGTGGTGGATTATAGAATATCTGGAGGCTGACGAAATCACGGTCATTCTATCAGTGTGCTGAAGATAAAGTTCTATTCAGAACCTTACAGGGTTCTGTCTGGTCAGATGGTTCATAATATATTATATAAGAACCTTTTAGGGCTGCCATTCATGGGATCATTTTATGTATTTAGTTTTTTTTTTAAATAAAATTAATGAAAAAAAAGAATATTAAAAAAAAGAAGTCCATAACATAATATATGTAGTGATTAATTAAGTAAACAATTGAGATAGAGAGAAATAGTGGAGCTGGGATATAAACACATGGTACCACATCAACTGTGCAGACTGAGCAAAAGAACTGAACAAAACAGGGAGTACTTCTATCACTTCTAACTAAACGAGGGAACTAATGAGATAATTGAAGGACATCGGGTGAACTAAATGACTAATCAGACAGGGGGAAGAGGGGGAGACACAATGAAACATTACTCTGAGCTGAAAGTTTATTTTATCTGCATTCAAGGTGCACATAGTACACACCATCTGTGTAAACCTTAACCCTTCCTGACAATAATCAGCTTCTTCCTGATCAGACACGTGTCTGTAATTCGATGGTTAAAACTGGCCTCCTCAAACCCCAAATACACACCGCAACACTCTCTCTGTCACAAGAAATTAACCCAGCTTCCACTCCAAGATAGACACAATCAATCATAGATGGGCTACAATTCCTCCTTATCTGAGTAATATGTAAATAGCAACACTGGAGTGATAGGCTACTAATGACTTGCATTTAAAGAGTGAGTGGTTAATGGGCCATCAAAAACCATCCAGTGTTCAAAAGGAAACATTAACATGATCAACAGGGATTGCAGACAATCGTATCAACATTTGTTCCCATCTGAAAGAGTAGGCTATCAAGGAAGTGAGAATGGAAGGCTATCACTTTTATTGTTATCCTCAATTTGCCTTTAAGCCAGCAATGTCGAGCGGGAATACGAATGTAATTCAGTTCAAAAAGTTTGAGCAGATTATGGGTTCATTCCGACCTAAGGTGCTTCATGTAGCTACTTTTTCACTGCTATGCTGCAATAAAGTTCTTCATCGAGATCTTTAACGTCCTTATCAGTTTTTCTTACAAATACATGACATTATATTTAATAAAAAATAAGTTTCCAGTGACGTTTTAAAAAGCTTTAGAGGAGCGAATCTTGAGCTGTAGACCTGTTTGATTAAAGTCACCATGAAAACAAAATTATTCGTATAATTTAATGCAATATTGCCGTATTTATTACAAAAAAAAATTAATGTGCCCTCATAATCTTTAATCTTTAAAATAACTTTCCATCCCTCTTGCAGTGACTTCTCTTCTCTTATCACGTGACGCCATCTTGTGGTGAGACGCGGGAATTCATCGCATTATGGGTATTCTACAGCCGTTGAGTGTAGATTGGTTGTTATTGTGTTCTTGCGGTGCATTATGTGATTGAAAATGTGCACTTTATAATGCCCTCTATGGTTTCGGACACCATTAAAATTGGCTTGAGCCCTATTTAAGAGTATAGGGTGCGATTTCTGACTCAGCCTCAGTTTCTAAGTCATCATCTGAATCGCTTTCTTTAACGGCCCACCTGAAAATGGTCAACTTTATATTTTCACACCCCTAAAAAGAACTGTGACCGGTTGCTTTACATGTTGGTCAGACATCCTCTAAAGCGGGCCTTGCCAATGAAAGCTGTGATGGGGTCCAGACCTTCTTCGATCAGTCTGAAGGAAGAGAAGGTCTTATTATTGGGCAATAAGAAATAGAAATTACCATAGAAATTAGTGTGAAGCCATACCTGTTGTGCTATTGTCTGTGACATCTTTTACAAAACAGTGTTTATTTTCAGTCTACACTCTAAAAATAGATCAATCCAAATGAACTTTTGAGAGCAAACATGTTGAAGATTTGTGGACTGTAGGCTGTCGATTCATTAAATTATTCATACTTGTGAACTCGGTTAGACTAACCAGCATAAGATAGAAAACAACCTCAACGGGCATAGGCCTGGAGTTAGATGGCCAAGAGCATGTGAGAAAACTGCATGGGACACGGTAAACATAGATCTATGCTTTGCTTTGGAAAGAATAATTGGTACAGTTGAAAAGAAGCTAGATAAATTTGGGGACATCATTTATGCATATGGAAGTGAGAGGTTTGCTGTGGAGAAAAGGAAGGAAAAAGGAGGGAGATTTGGAGGAAACGCATACAGATGCAAAAAGGCATGAGCCTATATCTATTCCATCAGACATCCCACCTATCAACCCACCAGAATACCAAATGGAGGTCTGTGCACCAAAGTGGAAAGAGGTAGAGCAGGCTGTGAGAAAGGCAAAGGCTTCATCATCTCCAGGGCCTAATGGAGTTCAGTGCAGAGTGTACAAGAGCGCTTTAGGAGTTCTGCGAATTCTGTGGAATTGATGAAAGTGGCATGGAAAAAAACAGGTTGTACCTAGAGCATGGCGCAGAGCAGGTGGAGTCTTTATACCTAAAGAAAAAGATGCTACAAGCATCTGTCAGTTTCGCATACCTGCCAACTTTTGAGTTTTGCTTGGCGTGAGGTCTGTCGACGGGGAGGGGGGGGGGGGGGGGGTGGAATCGTTCGCTATATATCACGGGAGATTTGTAACTAATTTGCGGTATAACTAGTGGATCACGAGTTGCCCAACAGATAGATCAATAGATAAACTCATCTTTCAGGCATTTGACTGACCCATAGCTGTCAACATCAAAGGGAGATTTCCCAGGAACCATCCATTTTCCAGGAACCATTTTTTCTCACGATTCACTAATCAAAAAGTCTAAAGAGTTTAGAACTAGCCCACATATGTGTGAGAAAGAGCACTGTGTCATTAAAAAATAATACCATAGAGAATGTTTAAATACTAAGATCAGCTTACGAGGGAAACGGGGAGGCTGCTTCTGCTGGAGATGATTGGGAGAGGTCTCTGCACCTTGAGGTCTCTGCGCGCGCTGACATGGAGTAAAGCCTTGTTTATACTCGACGCGTCTGCACAAGCGCGTTAAAAATGACGCGTTGGGTGCGCAAGACCGGCAAGACCTCACTTCGAGCTGTGTGCAAAGCTATTTTGTTACAGCGCGCACGGAACCGCATCCGAGGACGATCGACTTCAAGCCGAATCTGTCTGAGCTTGTACGTCTCACACAATCAGAGTGTAAAAATACGAGATATTTTATGGGAAATACTAACATGGGAAGACAGTAAAAGAGCTAAAATACGTGAGAAACCCGGAAAAACGGGAGGGTTGACACTTCAGCGTGAGAAATCGGGGGTGTGGCGTGTGAGCGTGTGAAACCAATCAAATGCGGGTGTCTCAGGGCCAATGCGTGAGAGTTGGCAGCTATGGTTTCGTCTTATTTCACTATTAAACGTTGAAGGTAAGATTTTCTTCAGAATTATTGCCCAGAGATTGTCCACCTACCTATTAAAGAATGGCTTCATTGACACTTCGGTTCAAAAAGCAGGCATTCCAGGGTTCTCAGGATGCTTAGAACACATCAATGTTATCTGGCAACGAATTCTGTCAACTAAAAAGGAGAGGAAGGAGCTCCATGTGACATTCCTGGATTTGGCTAATGAATATGGTTCAGTGCCACATCAGCTTCTTTGGACAGCATTTGATTTTTTCAGAGTACCAACAGTCAATAACAAATTTAGTGAAAGTCTATTTTGGAGATTTGCAATTTAGTTTCTCAACTCCAAAATTCAGCACTACATGGCAATGCTTAGACGTTGGAATAATGGCAGGATGCACCATTTCTCCACTGGCTTTTACCATGACAATGGAAGTAATCATTAGGGCATCAAGATGGGTAGTAGGAGGAGAGCGCTTGGCTTCTGTTATGCGACTACCACCAATCAGAGCAAACATGGACGACATGACAACCATGACTACAACAGTTGCCTGCACTAATCAGTTATTGGGGAAGTTAACAGATAATATTGAATGGGCACAAATGCAATTTAAGCCCCCTAAATCAAGGAGTATCTCGATAATTAAAGGAAAGGTAGTAGATAAAACATTCTTCATTAATGGTGAGGCAATACCAACAGTTTCTGAGAAGCCAGTGAAGAGTCTTGGGAGATGGTACAATGGGGATCTAAGGGATACAGTTCGAGTGGGAGAAGTTAGACGGCAAGCTGTGGAAGGGTTGAAGACCATAAACAGCTGTGCTCTACCAGGCAAGCGAAAACTCTGGTGCTTTCAGTTTGGTCTACTGCCGAGGTTGCTGTGGCCACTGACTGTGTACTAGGTTTCTTTGACAACAGTGGATAAGCTGGAAGCGTTATTAAGTTCATACATCAGGAAATGGTTGGGGAGTGGGACTTTATATATTTAAACAAATGTGTAAGGGAGGCAGCCCCGGTGTTAGAAAACTGGTAGAAAGTGGTCAGCAGAGAAATTTGTAGTAGAGGCAAAGGCTGCCCTTCAAATTGGGGATATTGTGGGACAGGTACAGCATGGAAGAGGGGGTTTTGGGCTTAGTGTAGCTCCTCCTAAATGGCACAAGGCAGGCCCAGCTCAAAGGAGGAAGCTTGTAGTCAACGAGGTGCGAAAGCAGGAGGAGAGGATGAGGTGTATAAAGGCCATTTCCCAGGGCAAGCAGGGAGAGTGGATGAGATGGGAGAGTGAGGAACAACGCAAGTTGGGCTGGCAAGACCTTTGGTCAATGGAAGAGAGTAGGATCAGTTTCCTTATAAGGTCAACATATGATGTCCTCCCATCACCGCAGAACCTAAACCTCTGGGTTGGAGAGGATCCCTCTTATCCTTTGTGTTCATCACCTGCCACATTAAGGCACATTTTGACAGTATGTAAGGTGGCTCTTAGCCAAGGTCGGTTTACTTGGCGCCATGACCAAGTACTGTGATGTTTGGCTTTAGCATTGGAAGGCAAGCGTTGCATGACCAATAAGTTGCCGCCTGTTCTAGCAAAACATTACACGCAGAAGACAATATTCCTCCGCCCAGGCGAGCAACCAAGAAAAAGTGTTAAAACCAATTCTCGACCAGGACAACTGGAAGCTCCTAGGGACTGGAAGATGCTGGCTGATCTTGATCAACGGCTTATTTTTCCACCTGAGATTGCTACCACTAACTTACGACAAGATATTGTTTTGTGGTCTGGATCAGCACACATTGTTCAACTGATTTAACAGTGTTAACAGTGTAATGGGAGGATGCTGTAGATGAAGCATATGAGAGGAAGAAACCGTGGCATGCTCATCTGGCCACTGAAGCAGAGCAGTGAGGATGGAGAGTCCATGTTTATCCAGTGGAAGTGGGTTGTAAAGGATTTGTGGCACACTCTACAACCCGGTTCCTCAGAGACATCGGATTCAGTGGCCAAGAGTTGTGTCGCACAGTAAAGAACTTATCTGAAGCAGCAGAGAGGAGCGGCAACTAGCTGTGGTTGAGACGGCTCGCTATGTACAGGCCACCACGCTACAGTTTCGTAGAATTCTTGAAAAACTTGAAGACTCTGTTGGTTTATTTGTATAGGTTGCATAGTAATTACAGTCATTACGTTCCTGTGTATATTGCATGAATGAGGGGTGGTGTTTGGGCAGATATTGTGTTTTGCGTCAGGTAGTATGCCATACGGAATCGTTGCCACTTAAACTGCTTTAATGCACCAGTGGGGCTCGACAGCCTTAGTCAGACGGGTTGGCGTGTATCGTTGAGTTGTGGAGAGATTGTGAGATTGTGGTTAGGTTTCAGCAGCAGGAGGGATGTAGAGGTCAGTAAGCTAGGCTGAGTTGAGTGGGGGACGGAGGGGGGTGACTCTGGGATGCCAGAGTTACCATTACTTTTCACATAAATTCAGCGTTGTGAAGCATCTCCTTCATTGACATCCTTAAAAAAACAGCTTCTTGACTTCTTCCCTGTGTATCGCAGCGTTAGCAGGCATTACGCTTTTTATTCTCTCTTTTTTTTTTTTTGCTAACTTTGCAGACTTGCTTCAAGTGGCTTTGCTGAAGGTCTGGCAATGCAAGACTATTCGAGTATGCCACAAAAGGGACGAAAAGACTATTGTAACTTCTGCTTCATGCCGACTTTAACATCTCTGACATCCCTGTATGGTCAGTTATGGTTATGGTCTATGGAGTTATGGTCTGGCAAAGCGTCATAGACAAATCATTTTACAGAGGGGCGTCACCAACGGACGTCGTGGTTTGACCTAAAACCACTCAGAGCGATGAAGGAGATGACGTTTGCAGAGCGGCGGCCAGCGGAGAAACATCTCCGAGTGTTGTTCTTTGCTCGGTTTTTAACAAAAAGGAAATGCTCAAATCGCTTAAAACAGATGCGATAGCTGATTCGAACGAGTGATGTTCGACAGCGGGATCCATCTTTGTAATGTAGGCTACAAAATCTGCTTCAAAATCCCAGCGCTGTCGTCATCGTGTAAAGCTCTCCCCAACGTTTCTGATTGGTGCCGCGATTTCGACAGATTGGAAATGGGCTTGAATGAGCTCTTTGCCAGACTAACTTTCAGAGAAAATCTAAATTTGCTGGAAGTTGTCTGGGTTTTCCCAGGCTACAAAATTACATATCTAAACGATTTTTCCTTGGAAAAATCAAGGCTATTACTATAAATGCATATTAAATGAGACAAGGGTGTAACTCCACACCCTTGTGTCATTTAGTATATGCATTTATGTGAATATGCAAATTAGCCCCGCCTCCACTCACTCACACCAGCTCGACTGACTGACGATCACAGAGATTCAGATTCACTTTATTAGTTGATCTAAATGGTTACAAGGTAGTTTATGACACACCAGCGGTTTCAAATCGCTTTTTTTTTGTTGGTTTTTTTTTGGTTTTTTTTTATTTTTGAGACTGTCTTTGGTTCACTGCAGAAAATACAAAGCAATGTTTTTTACTTATGTATTTGCACATGGTTTGTCTTAAAGCATATTAAAAACCCCAAATAAACATATAAACAATATTAAAAGCTTGATATTAAGTCACAATGTTTGAATTTAAGATAAGAATAAAAGGGTTCTGCAAAACACAGACGAACCGTCCTGATAAATACACTCAGAATAGATTACAGATTCAAAGTAATGCCTTCAGTATCGATGGCATTTGATTATCATCCCTGTGAACAATTATAGCTTCAAAGCTAAATCTGCAGTCCAGTTTCAGTCATCAATAAATCAGTTCCAAATTCGGCGCTGATGTAATCCAATAATCCAAACAATAGGAGGGGCGTTCAAAGAGAGAAGTCAAAGATACAGATTAGGATCATGAACTCAAAGTTATAAACAGACTCCAGACAGGGAAATTACCCCAGTATAGGAAAACACGCAACAACAAAAACGTGGGATAAGATAACGAATCAGTGGTGATGAAGAACAGGTGGGCCAGTAACCATGGAGACAGACTATCAGTGAAGATGTCACTGAAGCTTGACAGCTGAATCTGACACACAGCAACTTAAATGAGGAGGTCATCTGTAATATCTTCTGTTCCCCCGTTTTCAACTTTCAATAAGCAGAGCAAAATTTCTCCTGCAAATCAGTGGATTTAGATCAAAAACAGGATGCATTATTACTTTGCACTATTTTTCTTTATAACAAGGCTCTCTGGAATACTTGATTCTGATTTGTCCCCCCCCCCCCCAAGTGGAAACAATGTCCAGATGCACCTGTGGTTTGTAATGGTCATGAATGGTTGTGATGTCATTGAATTACTGAGACTGAAGCGTGTGTGTTAAAGACTCCAGAGATCATCCGAACATCTGTCTTAAACATTATTTGACATACATTGTGCCAAACTTATGACCTTATACTGATGAAATATTGTTCCGCAAGCCATAGCTGATCTCAAAATGTCCTGTGAGCCTATCTTGAATCCTTGATGGCTTTATCTTTAGATGTTGTTGCTTTTTATTGTAATGTTCAAAAGCAGATATACTGTATTATTAACTGGTAATATGTAGAATTCAGAAACCCTTGTTATCAACGACACCGGGAACCTTTCAGCGATAGGCCTACTATTAAACGAACATTTAGATGAAAATGTTAAAATGTGCTGCACTGTTCTCTCAATACCAAAATAAACACAACAAAATGACAGCTGTGTGAATAAAACAGCAGTTAAGAAATAATCTTAGCAATGTTATGATAGATATTGAATTTAAAAGTAAATTGAGACTATAGATATGGCTGTGTGTGAGACTTTAGTTTGAGTTAATCCTTGTCTTTGCACGATACATGAACACAGAATTATTTCGGTATAATCCTTAACATTGTCTTTGGTTCACTCAATCGCGTAACCGTCACTTCCTTTGGATTTTCCCGCCAAAAATGTCCCGAATCCTTCACGGAACAAAAATTAGTCTACATGTTTTCATAAATATAACATAAGAAGTCGAGGAAGCTCTCTCTTTTTAAAAGAGAACTTTTCTGAAGTCCACTTCGTGAGCTTTGCGCCAAAGTACACTGTATGAAGTTCAGCGAACTTCTGAACTGTATGAACGTCGTTCATGGACCGAATTGTCGAGATTGCTTTCCAAAGATGGCTCCTGTCTGTACACACGAAGTGGACTGTTTTTCTAAAATATCTTCTTATTAAACGGTCTGTACACTTACAAAGTTCTCAATGCTTCGTTTTGCATGTATGGAGCCTCATTATGTTACTGTGTTAGTGTGGGGCTATTTTGAGCCTTGTTAGTGGTATAAACTAGTGATTTCTTTTTATTTAGTAAATGCCCCCATATACTAGCATTATACGCTAAACCGTTTTTAGAGATAAAACTCTTTACATTTGATTATCATGAAAACAAATCTCAGAGGACGGTCGACTAGATACCAATGTGTTATTATAGACCAAAGGCTCATTTTGTGCCAGAGTTCTCCTTTAAGTTTAGTTAGAAGCTGTTCACACATTAGCAATAAAAAGCCGATTAAAAATGGAAATTCCTACATATAGCCCCTTAAATACAAACCTGCTATACTTGGAGATATGGAACTATAATAAAATCCCCTTTTGTACAATAACTGTATTTCTACTGTACATGTATGTTTTTTGAATATGACATAGGCTGATTTTCACAAGAAAGTATTAAATAATCCCCCTCCAAAAAACAAAAACAAATGTATTGTTCAATTTTGTTTAACTTTTTTTTTACTTTATATATATACTGTATTATTTGTATTGTCTTTTTGAATATAGTCTAACATAGAAAGTTTTTCTTTTTTCATAGATTGTCAATTTACCCCCCCCCCCCCCCCCCAAAAAAAAAGTAAAATTACAGTAAAATTACATGTATTGTCCAATTTAGTCTGCTTATTATCATAAGGTAATTATGATGTATTACATAGGACAAATGTATTTTACAAATGTAAAATGTGTAGCATTGTTACATTGACTTATTTAAAATGTATTTGTAGATGAAATGGTCAACTGAATGACAATGTAGAATATATTTAAATCTAAAAATAATATCCATTACTGGTGTTTTCAGCACATAGTCTCAATGGAAAAAGTTTCTTCTTAAGTTTGAAGTGTTAAATACTCTATTATATAAATGTACATGTATCTTTCTATTGAGGAGACTCACATGGCCAGTGATCTCCTGGCCGTGAATAAAACTTAACTTCTACAAAGATCAACTTGGAAGTCATGCCAGGTAGATTCTGCGCAACTGAGAAATAGATTCTACCCTCTAAAGACAACAACAGAACATCTATGTGTGATTGAGGTAATAGAAGCTTCTTGAGGGGATGTCTTCAACTCAGGGAACTATTGTATTGTATTGAAAGTATTCAGGTAATTCAGGACATCACCTTGACAAACTGTTATTATTTTAATAACTACAAGTTTTTTTTTAAATTGTCCATGGTGAAGAAGTCGGATTAAATAGATTGTGTACGTTGTATACATAATAAGAATTTCCACAACACGCTCAAACAGCAGGACTCATAAAAATGCCAGCACAAACCCTTTTGGCACAGACACAGGTCAGGAAATACATCACAAACAGGCATCTTCCTTCATCAGATTAAATTGAATTTCAGATCTTGAAGAAATGACACCCCACCCCTTATGTTGTGATTTACAAATACACTCTGACAATAGCAGATCACCTAACGAGCGATCTCAAATGCTTTGGTGAGATTTAAATTCCTCTCAAATTAGACCTTATTATCATTCCTAAATTTCTCTGTTCTTAATGATGACCAGACTGCAATCAGTATGAACATATAAACAGACATCTCTCTCTCTCTCTCTCTCTCTCTCTCTCTCTCTCTCTCTCTCTCTCTCTCTCTCTCTCTCTCTCTCTCTCTCTCATGTGGTTTTAATTTTCATCCCCGGGCAACGTTTGGAGTTTGGCCGAGCTTGAGTTTCATTGTAAAACTTCAGTAAAAGACAAACTCCACTTCCAAGGCAGAAACAGGACTTGAGTTTATTGTTATTTCTTCTGAAGATCTGTGAGGGGCCGACCGTGGGGCTCTTTTCTGCTCTTGTTGGCTCTTAAGGGCCAGGATTGCTCAAACGGATGCGTTCCATGTCCACTTGGTGGCACCAAAATGTCTCTTTTCTTATTAGCACTTCGATAATAATCGAGTTTTATCTCTAAAAACTGTTTAGCGTATAACGCTAGTATGTGGGGGCATTTAATAAGTAAAAATTGTTGTGTTTTTCATTTAATCATATTAATTCAGTAAACCTGCACTTCATTTGCTTTCGTTTTGTGACCAAGTCTTTATTTCTTTAAGTAATTATACTGATTATATTGGAGTTACAATACCATGAAATAAGATACTTCAAAATAGGCCTATATGATGTGTTAAAGTGTTTGTTAATTGTCCCCATTATTGAGTTTTATGTTGTGAAGTTGATGTTCCCTCTTTTAGAGGCAAACATATAAAACAGGGTTAAATAAATGACAAATCAAAATGTTTTAAATGCTAATTGCTGGATAAAATTTAGTTGCTACGACAAGAAATAACATTTTGGGAACTCAAAAATCTCAATAAATTGAAAATTTAATACTTTAATACATTCAATACATTGAAAATGGTGTCATAAAAAATGCTGCTTTAAATTTTTAATTAAAGTACAATCAACTTGGATGTTTAAGTAATTTCTACTTAAATTACATTAAACTGACTTGAAAAAATTAGTTGAATCTTGTATAACTTATAAAAAAGTTGCAAATTGCTTAACTTATAAATAAATATATATATAAAAAAACATTTGAAGTGTTCTATTAACGTTTCTCAATTACATTGGAAAACTAAAACTTTTATTTGTGTGTTGAGTCGAAAAATTAAGAAAAGTCAGACATTATGTAGCAATTATATTTTGAGTTTTCTCAACAATTCTTAATTTTTCTTTTAAAATTGGGGGTGGGTTTTCGTGTGCGTATAGTTTTACATACTACAGTGTTTCCTTCCCGTCTAAGATGAACGTATATATTTAACAGATCATTATTTTAGCAACCATAACCATCAATATGATTAAGACTTGCTTCAAATCAGAGAGCAAGAGGTGATGTTTAAGGTGGGAGACCCCCACCTTAAGGTGTTTAAGGTGGCTTGTGACCCCCAGCGACACGGATGATGGATGACAGTGGAAGAGAAGAGAATGTGAGGGGGGAAAGCGGTGGATAGGGTTAAACTGTAAAACAACAAAAGGTGTCTTAAATGTCTAAAATGGTGTTATTAAAATCCGCTCCTTCACCCATCCTGAGGATAAAGAACAATAGTGTTGTCATTCATGCAGTTAGCCCTCATAAACTGTTCACACATCCTCCATTGCTGGGATAAATTGAGCCAAAGGAGACCAATTTTCCTCTCTGCAGACTCTGTAAACGTCAAACTGAACAAACCCCTGGACTTCTGTAGACTTGTAAACTGTGCTGTATTTGTAGCGGCGCTGTGTTTTCTGCTGATTATGTGATTGCTCATGACAGAAAGCACTTCTGAGATCCAGCTCCAGCGCCGCTGCCATAAAAACGCTTATTTAGACCAGATCAGCAATGAGATTTGACAAGATCACAGCTCCTTTTGTCAAAAGACATTTGTTTTCTCATATGCAGCGCATGGGAGATCGAGTTGTAGAATTATGTCCTTCATGATAGCGTGATCATTTTTACTGCTGCTGTGTGACATGTTAAAAAACTTTAGGTGCATAATCTGTACCAGAAACTATTATTATAACTATAAACTATTACACCTGCCAAGAAGGTTCAAATTGTATTAGTTTTTATAACAGCAATTAAGGCACAAAACATGTTTTTTTGAAGAGATAATTGTGATTAGCCAGAACACTAAACTAAAGTGCCCCCTCCCTCCAAAAAAGTAGCTGCCTTGTATTTTTAAGTACAATCAACTTGGATGTTTAAGTCATTTTAACTTAAATAACATTAAACAGGCTTAAAGGGACAGTTCACTTTGAAATTAATTTTTGATATGTTTTAGCTTACCTCAAGGGCATCCAAGATGTAGGTGTCTTTGTTTCCACAGTATTTTCAATTTTGTCATATAATGGAGGTCTATGGTCACCACCTCAAAGAGCATGCACAGAGAAGTCCAAATTAAACATGATTAAATGACTCGTAAATGTAAGTACACGTTGATGGCCTAAGACATGAAACGAGCGGTTTGTGTGAGAAAACGAACCGTAATTATATTGTTTTTACCTCACAGTCACGTCCAACTGATCTGAGGGCGTGGGTGCGTTATGGCTGTGGTTACACATGGTAAAAACGTTTGTTTTCTCACACAAACCGCTCGTTTCATGTCTTAGGCCATCAATGTGTACTTACATTTACGAGTCATTAAATCATGTTTAATTTGGACTTCTCTGTGCATGCTCTTTGAGGTGGACCCCATAGACCTCCATTATGTGACTGACAGACAAGAACGGTTTGACCTAAAAATGTCAAAATTGAAAATACTGTGGAAACAAAGACACCTACATCTTTGATGCCCTTGAGGTAAGGCAAAACATACCAAAAATTAATTTCAAAGTGAACTATCCCTTTAAGACAACTGATCACTTTTTACATGAACGTATTTTTGAACAGCTCTAAAGAATCATTACAAATTGTAAACACAGTGCAGCGCTTCACAAAGACTATTTTATCGATGTCTTAACTACTTTTCTGGGCCTTGGAAGCGGTAATGATGTTGCAGTCTATCAGGGTTCAGAAAGCTCTCGGATTTCAACAAAAATATCTTCATTTGTGCTCCGAAGTTGAGCGAAGGTCTCATGAGGGTGAGTAATTAATGACAGATTTTTTTTGGGGGGGTGAACTAACTGTTTAACTAAAAAAGTCCTGCTTTACACATTCATTGAAAGGGCCAAAAGTCAGTTTGTTTGTTGCTCGTCTGCTTGATCAGACGCTCTTGTCTGTCTAAAAAACTGTTTAAGTCTAGTTAAGCTGACAGTTGAGTTTTCTAACATATGTTCATAGTGGTACGTATATAAACACTATGTCAGTAGCTTAACTCTTGACTTTAAGTCTGCTTCCGTAAAGATCTCCAAAGGTCATGGCTTTATGTCAAGAGTTCGTACAACTGACTTCTACCTTCAGAGTCCACACATGTCTGTAATTTCTCCCCGAATCGCTTCCCCAAACTTCCCCTATGGGTGTGCGTTCATGTGCATGTGTAGTTCCCTTCAAAAACAGGTGTGTGATTCTAGTATTGCTCAAGCGTTTAAAGGAGGATCTTTTCAACATGTTTCCACCTTGACAGTTCTCAATGAATGGAACGTAAACACGCTCCTTAGACTTCACTGGATTCAGTGGTCAAATACAATGGAAAGCGTTTGGCAAGATGATCCTCGGTAAATTCTAACTTTGGTCGCGTGTGTTTCATCTATTCAGAAATAACAAAGGCACTTAATAAATGAAGATCTTACAGAAGATTTGATTAATAAATAAAACAAACTGGAATTTCCCCACTGAAACTTCCTTATTCCGTGGAAAACAAAATGAGATGTTCTGAAGAATTTTGACGCTACCCTTTTCCAAACAACGACGACGAACGAGTACACAAAGTACCGTAAACATACTAGGAAAATACTAGAAAATTAGCATTTTCAACTACCTCTGGAAGTGATTGAAAGTGGACAAGTTCAAAACATTTCATTTTACACCTTAGCATCATCCACTGGATATCCGATCGACCAAATTGATTGATTTGTAATCACAACATTTTTTTATTTTGTCAAATCAACTTAAATAATTTATGTAATTCAGATAACATAATATTTTGAGTTTCTGATGATTAAATCAATCTCCTTCATTGTATTAAAGGGATAGTTCACCCAAAAATGAAAATTCTGTCAGTATTTACTCACCTTCATGTTGTTCCAATCCCGTAAGACCTTCGTTCGTCTTCGTAACATGATTTAAGATATTTTTGATGAAATCTGAGAGCTGGATCACTCCTCCATACTAGTCCATAGGCTTCTTGAGGAATTGAAACTTGCCGGCCTCAAAAAGTTATTAAAGACATCGTTAAAATAGTCCAAGTGACTTCAGTGGCTCAATCTTAACTTTATCAAGCAACGAGAACAGTTTTTATGCGCAAAAACAAACAAAAATAACGAATTTATTTCAACTATTCACTTCCTTCTCTGTGCGCCTCTAGTCAGTTAACATAGTGTGATAGCGTAGAGCTACGTCACACGAAGGCTCACTATTGGCCGACGCTGGTCATGTGTGAGATGCGTGACGTACAATAACAGAAGCTTACGCTATTAAACTAGTAACCTGACTAGAGGACCATAGAGAAGTAAATGAGTAGTTGAAATAAAGTTGATATTTTTGTAGTTGTTTTTTCGCACTAAAAGTGCTCTCGTCGTTTGATAAAGTTAAGATTGAGCCACTGTAGTCAATTGGACTATTTTAACGATGTCTTTAATAACTTTTCGAGGCCGGCAAGTTTCACTACCTCCCGAAGCCTATGGACTAGTATGGAGGAGTGATCCAGCTCTCAGATTTCATCAAAAATATCTTAATTTGTGTTTTGAAGATGAACGAAGGTCTTACGGGGTTGGAACAACATGAGGCTGAGTAAATACTGACAGAATTTTCATTTTTGGGTGAACTAACCCTCAATTTTTCCATTTCAATGAACTTAAACTTTTAAGGCAACCAGGTTACTTCATTTTTTAAGTTAAACCAACAATATTTTTTTGATCAAGAACCTTTCATTTTATTATACTGTACCTTTGAACAAAAATAGACAAGAATTTCTTTCCTCTTACTCACTGAGCTCCTAGATGTTCATATCGTGGCACTTAGCCAATCTAATTTAACTGCTGTAAAAGTGGAATCCCTCGAGGGCGTGCGCAGCGTTCACGAAATCCTCCGCGAGACCTCAGCGTGAGAAAGCCATTCTTCACCTGTCAGCTTGTGTTTGGTTCACGGAGATACAACAGATCGAAATGAAAGAGACAGAGGAGAAGCAGAACGGAATGGAAGAACATTACATGCTCATCCGGATCTTAAGGAACTGTTACAGTTCATTAGTTTATGTTGAAGATTCTTGGAACTTTTAAAAGCCTCCAAAAATAGGCCCAGTGTGTGTGTGGAGACAAATCAGATAGGATATGAGTGTGCCATGTTGGTAAGACAGTGTGGGAGGTTTTGTGACTGTAATCTTTGTCCTTCCATCTCTGACACTAAAAGCTTTTTATTTACCTCTCACTCACTCACACGATCACAGACAAACGTCTGTGTGTTCATCAAACTTTGTGTGTCTTTCACATTACAGTTGAGTTCATCCTCTCTGGTAGAGCTTGATACAATCACCTATGTCTCTCTCTCTCTCTCTCTTTCTGTTTCTCACACACACTCAAACACATGCTAACCCAATTTTTCATCTGAGAAACTGCCAACATGCATTTTAAACCAAACCATTGGCTAGTGAACTACTTCTATCAGCCAGTTTTTCTTCACTCAGAACTTTTTTTCCAAACCTAGTGAACTATCTAGAAGAAACAGGTGTGCAACAGATTTCAAAAGGTAGCCAGATAATATTTAGCAAAAAATCTAAGACACCATTGCATGTGTTCTTCAAAGGGCCTGTTTACGCAAAAATATTTTCATTATTTGTAATCACAACCTTTTTTCTTTTGTCAAATCAACTTAAATAATTTATGTAGTTCAGATAACATAATATTTAGAGTTTCTGATGATTAAATCAATCTCCTTCATTGCGTTAACTCAATTTTTCCATTTCAATGAGCTTAAAGTTTTAAGGCAACCAGGTTACTTCATTTTTTAAGTTAAACCAACAATATTTTTTTTTACAGTCATTCTCCCTCATCGATAGCTATCCAGTCGGGAAAAGGCCAGGTGTAAATACCCTCTGAAACGCTTTTGGAATCAGATCCCTCTAATCACTTCAGAAAATAGTCTGAGACGCATTCCAGACGTAACTGGAATAGTGTAAATGCATGCGGTTGTTAAAGCCACATGTCAATTTTGATTATCTCTTTAGCAAGCCGCAAATGGGCAAACTGCCACAAATGAAAATGAAAGTCTAAGGGGATAGGCTACTAATACTGTGGAAGTCAGTAGGGACCATCAACTGTTTGGTTACCAACATTCCTCTAAATATCTTTTGTATTCAGAAGAACAAAGAAATACAGGTTTGTTACAACTTGAGAGTGAGTAAATATGACAGATTCTTCGGTTTTGGGTGAACGATCCCTTTAAAATAATTAACTTGACTTATTTGGTTTCACAGTGTATTTTGCTTATGGTTTTTCATCTACTAATATTGTAGAGATGTAGGCATATTTAGAATTCACCATGATAGACTAGACGGATTTCAGAAAAATGGCCTTCTATAAGAAGTGAGGAGCATTTATGGGTACAAGTCGGGAACCAGCCTACCTTACATATTTCAAGGGTGCAGAGTCCAAAAAAAAAAAATTGTTCCCAAGCGAAATTTTGAGTTTTTTATCTTCTAATTTGCATATCAAAATGACCATCAAATTGCATATCTTGCTAAGTCATTGGACCATTTCCCCCTAGTTTTTTTTGTAAGTAGGCAATCAAGATGAGGAAATTAAGTTTCTATATAGATAGTCAAAGATATTTTGGAGGCCCACTGCCTTTATATATATATGCAAAATACCAACTTTTAAGGCGAGACACTAGGTGAATAGGGTAAAAATTTTGAATAATAGATATCACCGTGAAACTTAGTTGATCACTTACACAAGTATAATTATAAAAAAATGTATTATAAGTTTTTGAAATTTGTATGTTTAATTATGCAAATTTCATGGTGATATCTATTATTCAAAAATTTTACCCTATTCCCCAAGTGTCTCGCCTTAAAAGTTGGTATTTTGCAAATATAGATACATAAAAAAGGCAGTGAGCCTTGAATATATTGCTCTGACCCTTGACTATCTACCTAGAAATTTAATTTCCTCATTTTGATTGCCTACTTAGAAAGAAACTATAGGAAAATAGTCCAAAGTCTGAGCAATTTGGTGGCCATTTTAACATGCAAATTAGAAGGTAAAAAACTCAAAATTTCGCTTGGGAACCTTTTTTTTTTTTTTTGGACTCAGCACCCTTGAAACATGTAAAATAGGCCACTTCCTGACTTGTACCCATGCTCCTCACTTTCACTTTTTGGGTACATCCCATCTAGACTATGATCTATAGCCATGAAATGGTTAATAGATATTTACAACATGCACAAGCTATAGGCCTACTTCTTTTAAAAACATAAAGAAAATGGCTGACCCCAGACGTTTGTGTGGCTAATATTTCAGAGTAAAATGCATGAGGTTTTATCAGTGCCTGGTTCTTTTTCTTTCAGTTTCTGGAGAGCATAAAATTGACTGATTGAGTGAGAGAATGCGTTATGCATTCTCCAGGTATTATAGACTTCCTTGGAGGGGCACTATTTTTGTACGTAAAGCATTTCAAATCAGAGTGTCATTATATGTAGGCGGTAGATATAAGCAGCTCACAGGTGGAACTTTATACACACTTGACTCATTCAACCTCATTCACACACGTAGGCCTACACCAAACTCTCTGTAGGCAATCCAAAACAATCATCCATAATCTTTTCTGAAAGCATGTTGAATAACACTAAAACACGCCACGGTACATTAAAGTCAGTTTTTCCTCGAGGGCTCAGTCATCATTCTCATACATAAATGAAATTGTGGTTACCGACTCTTATCTGGGAGGATCAATTGATTAGGTAATAAATCCGTCAACCTGTGCCCTAGGTTTCCCCCGCACCGAGCGTTTTGGGAGAGTCAGCCCAGCCCTGCAGCCAAAAGAAGCGCGGCGTGGCGCGGCACGGCGCGGGCGGGGGCGCGGCAGGTGGTGGGTGCCGTGAGGTAACAGGAAGGGCTGGGCCACAGGTGAGAGAGGGAAAGACAAAGCGAACGGCAAGAGAAAAAAATAATAGGATCGAGGAGGAGGCAAAGTCAGACGGAAAGAGAGAGAAACAGGAATGTAGAAACTCCCTAGGCAGCGGCGCAATCCTCTGGAGAGAGAAAAAAGGAATTTTTATGTGCTGCAGGTGATCGACACGGAGAGAGAGAGAGAGAGAGAGAGAGAGAGAGGGGGGGCTGGACGAGGATAGGAAAGAAAAACTGACGACGAGCTGCGGAAGAAGGCGAAAAGACAGAATGGGAATGGAGGGAGCAATAAAGATGGACTAAATAGGCTGCTGCTGACGACCTGATGACAGGCGAGTGATTTAATGCGTGATTGGCAGTGGAGACTTGCTCCACATATGGCTGAACGATAGAGGCAGACGCGTGATGGCACGAGATGAGAGAATGGGCCTTTAAAAAGTAAAACAAATGAAACTACAGTCGCGCACATGCATAAACAGTCTCTCGCGCTGATTCAGTGAAGCGACACGTGATGACACACACACACACACACACACACACACACAGGCGCACAATGCGGCCTTTGTTGCCGATGTGTGGTCATCCATTTAGGGGCCGAAGCCGACTGGACTCTGCATTACGCATTTCGCTGAGTCCTCGGCCATGTGTGTGTGTGTGTGTGTGTGTGTGTAGCCTATGTGAGAGAGAAAGTGTTCCCCCTCACCACACTCATGTTTTCCCGTAATTTGTGATAATTGCACATAAAAGAACGTCACACCCCTGTGTGTGTGTGTGTGTGTGTGTGTGTGTGTGTGTGTGTGTGTGGGTGTGGTGGTGCCGTGATAACTCCAGTGCAGGTGTGTTGCTCAGAGGTAAACACAAATTATCATTGATCCTTTAATTTTACCCCAAACATAGCCCGAGGAAAATAAACATCAAGTGCCTGAACTTTCGTTCATTTGATTATGTTTTACTGTGATGTTTGTGCCATAAGTCAGTATGACATGTGACATTTTGTTTTTATCTTGTGTATGTACACTACGTGTGTCTGTACTTTCATGTTTGGGAACATATTTGAACCCAGAAATGAGCTAAACATGATTAAACCTCCCATGGGGACATCCTTGTAAAAATTACATTAATTATCCATTATGAAAAAAAATAACTGTTTGACTGTACAATACTTATTGTGTTCACATTGCAAAACACTTATGCTGCTCTTGAACTTTGATACCGTTAAGTTTAGGGACAGATTGTTGGTATGGGGACGTTCAAGGGTGGGTTAAGGTGGAATGGTCAACAATGGGTTACACTTTATATTAAGGTGACGTTGTTACATTGTAAGTACTGAGTAATATTAATTAACTATATACTTACTATAGAGTTATAGAGTATGGTTAGGGTTTGGTTTAGTGTAAGTTACTTGTAATTATGCATCATTTACTGTTAGTAAGTACACAAAGTAACGTGTAACAGTGTAATTACAGAAATTGACATAGGCTATTTTTTTTTAAATATGTATGTACACAATAAGTGCACTGTTTCAAATTATTAATGTAAATCTTACTACATAGTCACTTAATATGATGTGGGCCTTTCTAACATAAAAACAATAGAAGTCTAGGCAGTGTTCCCATTTAGATAGTGAAATAAGTGTGTGTGTATGTGTGTGTGTCAGTAGGTGAGCGCTAGGGAAGAGGAGAGGCGTGAGAGAGAGATAGAGGGGAAGAGAGGGATGAGAGGATGTGGGATTACATGAAAGAATGGAGTGGTCATAAATTTTGCTCAGACAGACGAATAAAAATTGCTATCCTCCCAGTCTCTCTGGTTTTTCCTCAAGGGGTAACAGTACACACACACACACACACACCCAAAGTGTAGTCAGTAAAGTTCTTTTGTACTCTGAAAAAAAAAAAAAAACATGTGACATCATAATGTCATACCCCAGAGAAATAAATAGTATTAAATAAATATAACAGACATATACACACATACAGAAATCAATGTACAGATTGTACACAAACACTCATATGTATACACCCTCTCATCTGCATTAGAACTCATTTTCATGTTTGTAGAATCCCTTATCTATTAAAAAAAGTTCTGTGGTGGTAACATGGTAAAACAATGGTAATACTATAGTATATTACGGGACCGTATGACTATCATAGTTATATACAGTGGTATTTATATTAAATCCTATTTCAAAGAGTTCCATGGTGTGCCTAGTCAAAAAAACATACCATGGTACTGACCTTTTGCCATGAAACTATGTTAAAAATCAAATACCAGGGTACTCTGATGTGGTACTGAAATTCCTGCACCAGGGTATTTACATGGTACACCAAGAATACCATGTTCTTCACAAAAATATATGTCACATTATGGTAATTTTTTGTGCTTTTTTGTATCACTGGAGTATCATGTAAATGGCATATATTATTATATACTCTGGTATTTCTCTAATACCCCAATGAAACTTCAAGGATACTGTTATCTTTTTTTAAATGGGAATACTGTGGTACTGAATGACTGCCTTAAGCCACGTTTCCACCGCAATTACCAGGAACTATTTGTCCCAGGAACTTTTTTCACAGGAACTTTTTTTTCCCCAGAAAAAAAAAAGCTTGCTTACTGCGTTTACACCACGTACTAAAGTACCGGTCCGAGGCGGGAAAATTATGTTAAGCTGCGTGCGACTGCTCTTCCTAGCCTGCGCGTTTGTTTTGAGTTTTATATGGAGGAGATTCAAGCTTTGATGCTTTTGTGTGCGATTGGTTTACTAATGAGGTAATTAACAAAACGGCAGAAAAGAGACGAGCACCAAAAGCGTATTCAGAAAGCTCGTAATGCTAGATATAAAAGTAGACGTTTTTTTATCAGCGGACATTGACCGTGAGATGGATGGGATGAACGCGCGCCATTGGGCAGAAAGAATAGCGTGGTAAGAACCAATCAGCATTGTTCAGCGCACAAGTCCCACCCCGAAAGTTCCTGAACTCTGAAAAAGTACCACCTCGCCAGCAGGGATTTTCTGGGGGGGAAATTTTTTAACCGGAACTTCATTTAGACCCTGGTTCCTGTGGTGTAAACACACCGAGTACCACCCCAAAGTTCCTGTGGTGGAAACGCGGCTATATTCACACCCCATAGCATTTACATAGTACTTCACATTTCCCTAAAAAATACCATGGTATTACCATTGTATTCTTCCAGATAACTTAAGTTTCCACCGCAATTACCAGGAACTTTTTTCATAGGAACTTTTTTTGCTTTTTTTTCTGTGATTGGTTTACTAACGAGGAAATTAACAAAACAGCAGAAAAGAGACGAGCGCCCAAAGCGTATTCGGACAGCTCGTAATGCTAGATATAAAAGTAGACGTTGACCGTGGACATTGACCGTGAGATGGATGGGACGAACGAACTCTGAAAAAGTACTACCTCGCCAGAAGGGACATTTTTTTACCCGGAACTTCATTTATGGCGCTTTTCCACTGCATAGTACGGTACGGTGCGGTTCGGTACGGCTCACTTGTGGTGCTTTTCCACTGCATGGTACGGTACAGTACGGTTCGCTTCGGGTCGCTTTAAATGGTACCTGGTCTGTTGAGGTTCCAAGCGTACCATACCGGTACTAAAATGTGACGTGAAACACTGCAGATCACTGATTGGTCAGACAGAATCGTCACTACCAGCGTCACTACTAGCGTCATTGGATTTGCGACACGAGACACTTTTTTAGCAGTATTTTTGTTTTGCTGCCATCAGCCTCATTTTAAACACATTTTTCCGTCTAGCAGTTAAAAACAAACAACCACATACCGAGAATCAGGAACACCATCCCCTCGATAGTCTCCATTGTTCCTGTGTTGTGGGTTTGAAAATGTGGCGCTTTTAAGATGATGTCATGGCAGTAGAGGCGCGCGCAAATAACGATCAGTCCCACACACTTTGAAGAGGTACTACTGCAGTTGAAACGCAAAGCGAGCCGAACTGTTCCGCGCCGAGTCGAAGCGTACTGAGCCGAACCGTACCGTACTATGCAGTGGAAAAGCGCCTTTAGACCCTGGTTCCTGTGGTGTAAACACACCGAGTAGCACCTCAAAGTTCCTAGTTCCTGAGAAAAGTTCCTGCGGTGGAAACGCGGCTTTAGTGTCATCATGGTATCATGCCAAGAAACATAGTAACACTGTGGTACTTTGATATATACCATGGTAATGAATTATCACATTCACGTACCATGGTATTTACACAGTACTGCACGTGTCTACAAAAATCACCATGCTTGTTATCATTGTACATTTCAAGAAAACATTATTACCATGGTACCATGCCCGAAAATTAAACTTTCATGGTCACTTTTCTGTTCCTACACACACACCATCTGAGCATCAAATTTGTGCATTTGTTTCCAAATGTGTAGGTGTGTATTTGTGTGTGTCTGGAAAAAGACGAGTCAGTGTCAATGAGGCATTACTGACTCAGTTTGTGAGGCAGCAAAAAATCTCCATTGTCTCTTTAGTTATGCCACATTTCCTCCAGTTTGCCCAGTGACCCTTTCACTACTGCATGACTCCAGACATGATTCACTTTCCTTCTGCTGAATCACGTCTCGCTCTCTCAATGAGCGCTCTCTTCCCTTTGTCTGTGACGTACTGGCGGCTCTTTTCTGTTTGGTTATTTAGTGCAAAGCGTGACCATCTGACCAAGTCCTTAGATCTCCATCCATAGAGCATGAATCAATCTGTTTCACACACACTTCTGCTCTGTTCCAAAACCTAGTGAGCTGCTTCCACAGGCATCATATCCAAGCTCCTGACATGGACGACATTTGGTTTTGACCAAAGTGGGGCAGCATTGCATCTATCGATTGCAAATAAGACAATCCCGGAATGCACTGCTAAAAGCAAGTAAACATGGTGGCTGAAGCATTAGAAATCTAGTTAAACCTATGTATGTTTCATTCAATGTTGAAAAGTATCAAAAATTCACAGTAACTGCCTGCCTGACTATTTTACCCAAAATGTACAGTATGCCTTTTGTGCTTTTTATTGTGATTGGAGTGTCATGTTGTTAGCTTAGCAACAAGCTATCATCAAACTCTGTTGGAATCGGTTGGATTATTAATTAATAAGGCTTCAGTCATCCTTGTTAAGATGCTGTATGCCACATTTACTGCTGTTCGGCATATTTTTTTGGGTGAAATCCAGTCATTTCAATAGGAATCCATGCAATTGGGAATTTTGCTTAGATGCAAATTTCGCAACAGGTTCTAGTTGGTCATGTGAATTTGATGAGAACTACTAGGTCTGAAAGTGACTTGTCCTTCATACATCGCTACACTATTGACAATAGACAACCTTTTTTTGGTCTATGAAAGGGCAGCGAGGCAGCTCACTAGGTTCTCTCTCAAGCGCGTAGCCGTTTCTTCAGTCTGGTGAAGTCTTTCGCGGATCTCCACAGCCAGCTCTGCAGCTCCCGCAGGACCCAAAACCCCTCAACTTTCCGGGAGAAGTCATTAGGAGTGGGATGTGATGACAGCACAGGGGCCGCCAGCAAAGCGTGAACCTCGGCGGCCGGCCCTCCGTACTGATAGAGGAGCGAGAGAGGAGAGAGACCAGCGTGACGAGGCGGCAGGGAACGGATAGATCGACGAGGATGGAGGGATGGTGAGGAAAAGAGTAGGGGCTGCTTTCTGTCTCCGTCTCCAACTTTTAAAGTTGTGTAGTTCATGTTGTTCAGTTTGATCATTTTCTCCTCCTCCAAGCTCAGCAGTCTTCTCCTTTTCCCCCATCTCTCCATTCCTTCCTCCTTTTCTCCCTCCTCTTTGGCGACCCAACTTTCTCCTTCTTTCCTCCTCCCTCTCCTCCTACTCTCCCTCTCTCTGTCCCGCTTGAGGTCCGCCCGAGTCGTTCCCTCTCTCACACCGGAGGCGGTGTGAGCGCCTTTGTTTCGAGGCACGTAACTCCGTAGAGGGGCGGGGCTGTTCTCGCTCACGCCCTGAAACTGTGACGACATGGGTGGGGCGTATCCTTGGGCGGGTGTGGCGTATCCTGTGGAGGGTGGCAGGTTGGTGTAGCCCAGGGCGTTCATCAGGCCGGATATTGAGCCGAGTAACCCGCTGAGGCCGGAGCAAAAGTGCAGGAGAGAGCTCTGGAGGTACGGGCACAGGGTGGAGCGCGCCAGCTCCCTCACGGCACACAGGAGAATGCTGTACGCCCGCTGGTTCTGTGCCAGACGGGCACCGTTCTCCAGCCCGCGCCACAAGTCCACGCGTGTAGCTGCACTGGGCACGGACAGAGAGGAGCTGTTGGGACGTGGAGGAGAGAAGCCGGGATCACTGAATGGAGGCCCAAGGTACGACAGCTGAGGACCAGAGATGAGGAGAGATATTTAGGAAACAATTACACTGATTCTGTCAGGTTTTAGACGTCCTTTTAGCCACTTCAAGACCCCATGAAATCAAAATTGCACTCCTTAAAATAAAGGGTACTTCATTGGCATTGACATTTAACACTTTCCATTGCAGAAAAAGTTATTTATCGTGGACATGTTCTTTAGATCATTGAAATATTATTATCTGATCACTAAAAGGTTCTTTAGGGAACCCAAAATATTCTTCTGTTGCTCTGCTATTTTGGGACCTATATTTTTAAGAGTGTAAGAAGATTCTGTCATCATTTACTCACCCGCAGGTTGCTCCAAACCTGTATGAGTTTCTTTGTTCTGCTGAACACAAAGGAAGATATTTTGAAGAAAGTTTATTACTAGGCCACTTTAGGGCACCACTGACTTCCATAGTAGGAAACAATATGGAAGTCAATGGTGCCTCAGAACTGTCAAGTTTCCCACATTCTTCAAAATATCTTACTCTGTGTTCAACAGAGCAAAGAAATAAAGGTTTGGAACAACCTGAAGGTGTGTAAATGATGACACATTTTTCATTTTTGGGTGAACTATCCCTTTAAATATTAAACACCATCTGCTTCTGACTAGTCGCAAGTCACGGAATGCTGTTTAGTTGGCATGTTTGTTGGCCAAAGATTTATATTCTCTCATCATTTACTCACCCTCATGTTGTTTCAAACCTCTACGACTTTCTTTACTTTGTGGTCAATGGTAACCAAAAACTGTCTGGTTTCCAACATTCTTCAAAGTATGTTCCTCAGAAGAACGAAATATTTTGTACCAACATGAGGGTGAGTTAGGAATGACAGAATATTCATAATTTGGGTGAACTATCTCTTTAAAGTTGCGGCGAAATGGAAGTGGAACTAATCTTTTGTTCTGTATTGTGACGTAAATCTGAGTAAAATAGGATATTGAAATGAAATCTTGGTTCTATGTGTACTTGGTTATATGCACTCAAAAGTGGAGGCAGATGAACATGAGCATGCAGGGACGGGTTTAATCGACTAAATGAAATGAGAAGTCCTATAGTTCACCAGGGAGAAATCTGGGTGACGCTTCCTTTTACAGTATAGTGTACTTACAGTGTACTTACCTAGAAAGTACTGGCTAATATAAGGTAAGTACATGGAACAGGGGTGGGTTCAGGGTTAGTACTAGTTATTACCCAGTAATTGTAGTTACAAAAAATAAGTACATAGTATTTACATGGGTAACGGGACTGTAAAAGGAAGCGTTACCGAAATCTGTCATTTTCACAGGAAGAAAATTAAACACACACAGGCATTCATTATTCACATTAAGAAATATAATATACAGTACATTTAGAAAATAGGGTGCATTTTCATTTCATGCTATATTCAAGTTACAGTAACTACAGGATATTGACTAGGTAATACGAAAAGGACATGCCCTGGTGTGTCCCTACCCAACTTCCTGTTTCAATAGCTGTTTCATTAGCAAGTAAACACATAAAGTTAACAAAACTACTATCAGAACATTTAAAAGGATCTTTATACACCATTAGCTGGCAAAAGTTAGGTCAGTTACGAGATACTAGAAACAGCTAATTATAAAACTACAGTCAAGAAGAGGCAAAATAGATAAAAAGAGAGTGCGAGCATCCACAGGAAAACATCTATAAACAAAAACGTCATTCATTTATCACACACTGATAAAACACACACACACACACACACACACACACACAGATTGTGACTCACGTAGGTGTCTCTGATCTCCTTCAGCTGGTGGTCCAGGTATTTGGTCAGCTCGTATGTTCTCTCTATCGAGCTCCTCTCATTGGACAGCATGAGTGTGCGGTCCAGCGCATGAACACACCCCACCAAAAACAGCAGTACAGCAACCTCAGCAACTGGAATACAAAGAAGCGAAAACAGGGATTGAAGTCCCGTGAAAATGCGCAAATGACCAATTCTCTTGTCCAATTTAATGTCCAATCTGGTTCTTGTCAGTGAATTAGTAAAAATGCACTGTAAAAAAAAGTTGCTGCATTCAATTTTTTAGTAGAATCAACTTGGATGTTTAAGGCTCTAAGTTCAACGGACTAAAAGATGAGCTGAAACTGAAAATTGCTTAAATTATTTTGATGAGTGAGAACATATGTTGTCATAACGTACTGATCACATAATTTTTTACAGTGTAATAAGTTTGTTATTTCTCAACTGTGATTTTGTTTGAGGAATAACATGAAGCAGAGAAAATCTGTCTGTAATCAGCTCTGAATAAATGTTTGGTTTATATTGGAGTTCACAGAGATTAGGGTGCGTCATTTTTGTAATATAGTGGTTGTAACTGTAATTCTTTTGAGGTATTCAGAATTAAACAGTTAGTTTTATGTTATACTTTGATTATAGAGATTACAATTTCATGCGGATATGTCTGGCACTGCTTCTGCTACTGGCCTCTGGTACAGTTTGTTTGAAGAGAGAGAGAAGTTCTGCACAGGATTATTAAAGGGATTTATCTTCATACTGACTGAAGCGGGCCATAAAAGGTTGAGATAAATGTCATATATAGGATATTACACCGATATGTATTTATATATCTTTACAGCTAAAATGTCCCTTACTGCAATATTTTATTGGATTAAATTCAGCATGAAATGAAAATTCACCCATGTTATTGGCATGTGATTGATTGATTGACTTTCTTTCCTTCTTTCTTTCTTTCTTTCTTTCTTTCTTTCTTTCTTTCTTTCTTTCTTTCTTTCTTTCTTTCTTTCTTTCTTTCTTTCTTTCTTTCTTTCTTTTCTTTTCTTTTCTTTTTTGACCTTGTAATTTTTAACCGAAATGTCATAACCCAATCTTATGGTGAGCCCCCACCCACATTTTTATAATTAATTTCAGTCAGATGTCACAATACGGAAGAAATTATCTGTTTCTGATTAATCATTAATGAGATTTATTTATTATGTATTTATGATACACTGTAAAAAGTAATCAGTTGACTTAAAACAGTGGAGAAACTTCATGCGTAATTGAAAAAATTAAGTTTTGTACTTGACAATTTCCACACAACTTATTTTTTTTTCAATTATGCATTAAGTTTATTTACTTAATCATTTAAGGTAATTTAATTTTTTATTAATTAATTTTTTAATTAATTAATTTAAAAAACTTATTAATTTTTGATATGTTTGATCTTACCTCAAGGGCATCCAAGATGTAGGTGTCTTTGTTTCCACAGTATTTTCAATTTTGATATTTTTAGGTCAAACAGTTGATGTCTGTCAGTCATACACTGGAGGCTAAGGGGGTCCACCAAAAAGAGCATGCACAGAGAAGTCCAAATTAAACATGATTTAATGACTCGTAAATGTAAGTACACATTGATGGCCTTAGACACGAAACGAGCGTTTTGTGTGAGAAAACAAACATCATTTATATTGTTTTTACCTCTAATAACCACAGCCACGTCCAAGTGAACTGAGGGCACAGGCGCTCTGTGGCTGTGGTTACACGAGGTAAAAACGATATAAATGATGTTTGTTTTCTCACACAAACCGCTCGTTTCATGTCTTAGGCCATCAATGTTTACTTACATTTACGAGTCATTAAATCATGTTTAATTTGGACTTCTCTGTGCATGCTCTTTGAGGTGGACCCCATAGACCTCCATTATATGACTGATAGACAAGAACGGTTTGACCTAAAAATATCAAAATTGAAACTACTGAGGAAACAAAGACACCTACATCTTGGATGCCCTTGAGGTAAGCTAAAACATACCAAAAATTAATTTCAAAGTGAACTATCCCTTTAAGACAACTGATCACTTTTTACATGAACGTATTTTTGAACACAATCACTTAACCTTTTCCTAAAGTCAACCCATAAATAACTAAACTTCAAAGCAAGTTGCAATAAAATAACAGAGATTGCAAAAGGTTTTTTTGTTTTGTTTTTTTGTTTTAGCAAAAATGTCACACAGGAGAACCTATTTTCAGTTTCTCAAAGAACCGTTCAATGGACAGGTCTT
Organism: Pimephales promelas; assembly: GCF_016745375.1. The sequence continues at coordinate 18,337,028 of NW_024121543.1, read as the reverse complement.
AACGTTCAAACAGGAATTTAGCATTTTTTTCATTTCACTGCATTACTTTTCTATTGTTCTTCAATGTAAACACGTGCTAGATGGACACGTTTGACCATTGTATGCTACGCTAGTCAGTTCAAATATACACCAAATTTCTCGCATGACACGGCATCCAAAATAAATTTCTGTGTGAACTAGCCCTAAATGAGTATATATGCTTGCAGAGCCAACCTAACTTTTCTGAGCCATTTTTTTTGCAAAAAGTGTCAATAAATGTCAACAATGTCAACCATTTATCTAGTTTTATCATTTGACAAATAGCACAGTACTTTTGTGAGTGTGTGTGTTTGAGCTCAGGGGTGTGAGTGTGTGTGTGGTCCTCTACTCTGGGACATGTTTTTGTTTTGGAGTGTGTTTGTAGGTTTCTGTTTTGGATTATGTGTATATACATGCCTGTACACAGACCAGTGCATTTGTTACATTTGGTATGGTGCGTGAGTGTGTGTAAATGTGTCCATCTAGAGGACCCTTTTAGACCAGTGTCCTCAGAAATCACGCTGGGAAAATGGCAGCAAATGAGAGTGAACCTCGGACTTCGAAAAGGGTCACACAGTGCTCCTATTATGTGTGTGTGCGAGCCTCAGGGAGTCATCCGGCCCAAACACATCTCACCCAGTGTCTCTGTTCTTTTTCTTTTTTGTGTTAAGCATTCAGAGGAACATGGCAGAGATGTGTAATTACTTGTTTGAGGCATTGTGTTTTCAACAGGTGTGAAATATGTGCACCTCCTCCCCTTTGCTTTTCCTTTTTATCTCTGTTCGTCTCCTCTTCTTGAACCCCTCATCATCCCCATTTTTTTCCTCAATCCTTTCTTCTCCCGGCTCTCTTCATCACGATCACACGTTTGTCTCGCTGTCACACATTGTTTCTCTCTCCTTCCCCTCAATATTCTCCTGTCAAGGTTTTTAGCTTCTCACACACACGCCTATGTTTCCTCCCCTTCTTTAAAGTGGTTTATCTCTTTTTTGCCCCCGGCCAAAATAACAACAGCTTATTAACCTCGATTAGCCCTGCCAGTTTTTCGTTTCAACTCCGTTCCTCTCTTTTTTTCTCACTCCCATTCTTTCGACTCTAATTCACTCATTCTCCTTCAAGAGGGAAGATTTCTCATGAAACGCTCATCTAAAACCCTACCTGAAACGCACACACACACTCCTGACACACCTTTTCCTCAACCCAAGGTCACAATAATCGTCAAAGTCTTTCAGGAAGATGCAGTCGGGAGTGAAAGATTTCAGCAATGCATCTCAGATGGATCCAAAATTCTGATCCAACATAATCGGCTTATTGAAAACATCACGATTCTGTGTGTTATAGTAACATATAAGAGAAGAGATCCTCTAACATCATCCATTAAAGTCATATAAACACTGACCGACATCTTATTCTTATTAAAATTGTCTTTTGTTCCAACAAATAACTGGATAAGAGTACCGTGAGGAACATTTTATTTGCCCCAAGTTTCTCTTTCGGAGCTCAAGAGACTTAGTGGAATTCTCTACGATGTTTTTAAAGCATTAACAGTGACTCAAATGTTTTATATTTCCAAGGAATAACAGTGATAGACGTTTGTTATTGTACAATATATATAACGGTTCTTTGTGGCTTTGATGGTTCCAAAAAGTATGGTTATTTGTGAACCAATCACATCATATTTTGCAGTCTTTGTTTTTAAGAGTTTAAAATATTAAAGCTTTAAAATAATGTCTGACATTCGAATTCAATACAAAATATTTCAGTTTATGTTGAGATCTCAAAATTTTGAATGCAGACTTTGGTATCTTGACTTCGAGAGACTTTTGAGGTCTCTTCTGAAACTCTGCAAGGGTCTGTTTCTCTGGAAAAAAATTGGAGAAGATCTCGATATCGAAGAGATCTCGCTTTCTCTCTTTCCTGTGAAAGTAAAGGCGCAAATACACTCTCGGAAAAAAAAAAGGTACAAAAGCTGTCATTGGGGCTGTACCTTTTCAAATGGTACACTTTCTTACCTTAGTGGTACATATTAGCACCTAAAATGTACATATTAACAAGTAAAATGTACATATTAGTACCTAAAATGTACATATTTACACCTAAAATGTACATATCAGTACCTAAAATGTACATATTAACACCTAAAATGTACATTAGTACCTAAAATGTACATACTAACACCTAAAATGTACATATTAACACCTATTTACACCTAAAATGTACATATCAGTACCTAAAATATACATATTAACACCTAAAATGTACATATTAGCACCTAAAATGTACATTAGTACCTAAAATGTACATATTAACACCTAAAATGTACACATTTACACCTAAAATGTACATATTAGCACCTAAAATGTACATATTTACACCTAAAATGTACATATTTACACCTAAAAAGGCTAAATTGTACATATTAACAGCTAAAATGTACATATTTACGCCTAAAATGTACATATTAACAACTAAAATGTACATGTTAACACCTAAACACCTAAAATATACATATTAGTACCTAAAATGTACATATTAACACCTAAAATGCACATATTAGCACCTAAAATGTACATATTAGTACCTTAAATGTACATATTTACACCAAAAATGTACATATTAACACCTTGTACATATTAACACCTAAAATGTACATATTTACACCTAAAAAAGGCTCAAATGTACATAATAACACCTAAAATGTACATATTAGTACCTAAAATGTACATATTTACACCTAAAATGTACATATTAACAACTAAAATGTACATATTAGTACCTAAAATGTACATACCTAAACACCTAAAGTGTACATATTAACACCTAAAATGTACATATTAACACTTAAAATGTACACATTCGCACCTAAAATGTACATATTTACACCTATAATGTACAAAAGTTACCTTTTTGAAAAGGTAAAGCCTGGTGACAGCTTTTGTACCGTTTTTTTCTGAGAGTGTATAGTACTAATAATGTAATTATAATGACATTCATAATTCCAAAGTGGGATTGCTGATGATTGATGATTGTCGCCAGGCAGAAATCGTAAATCTGATTGAAAAGAAACATCAAATCTGATGTCAAAATTTGACATCACAGCATTTAATTCCTATCCATATACATTTGAGCAATAGAATAGAGATGTTTCTTAGCAAACAATTTAACCCTCTGTTGATTCGTGAACTGCTGTTTTTCTCATGGCACAGTAGATATAATCGAGAATCACATGAAGAATGTTGTTCTCTCTTATTGCTTATTTGGATGTAAGCACAACAGCTCTAAAACAGAGCACTGGCATATTTACATAACCCCAGAAACAAATCCCCCGCGACTTTATTAAATAACCACGGCTTTCATTAGAGTCTCTCTCTCTCTGCGTGTGCGTGTGTGTCTTTGCGTAGAGAGCCTACAGCTGGCAGCAATGATATGATGTCAAATCGGTATATCAGTCAGTTGCACTGTCTTTCCCTCCGTCTCACACACATGCACACGTAGCCTCTCGCCTTCCATCTTCTGACTGATTTGTTGCCTCTGTGTTAACACTAAACAGACGAGTCTCGGAGGCTCCAGTCAACAATACCAAGAATTCAGCGTTATGGTGCAATATCATAAAACATGTTCCCTTCTATCACATCATATAAAGTTATATTGGCCATATGATGGGCTGGTCAGTTCACTGCACAAAGAGGCCAGTCTTTCATATTCATGAGCGGGTGTGTGTGTGTGTTTGTGAAAGGGGTCAGGGTCATGTTGTGTGTCTGTGTACAGTTAAACTAGAGATTTATGTGCAGTCTGCACTCAATCAAACGTGCATTCCTTCACTGACTAGACACACACACACACATAAACTAACATGCAGGGCACTCAGAAGGATGCTAGAATATAAATGCATCCATTATGCATGATGGACGTCAATTGTTTCTAGATACATCAAACCAGGTTTCACTCGCCTCGTTCACACACTTGCTCTCCGTGATCTCTACAACTCCTCGATCTCTCCCGAGGAGACTTAGTTTAAAATTTAAATTGATGGAAGTTGGCCTCAAACGTTGACAAGGACCTTCAGAACAAAGCAGGAATGGGCAATAAAACCCTCACGTTCCTCACATCTTTTCTCTCATGCTTTTTCTTTTTCCAGTCCAATTCGGGTGCACTTTGTAATTACCTTTCCTTTTTTCTCCCTTGCTTTTTTAATTATCCCCCCCCCCTCACCATTTCCCCATCTCTCTGACTCAAGTTTCTCATTTAACGTCGCCCAAAACGACCCGCTCTTGAAAATAAATATAACTAAATGAAGAGGAACTATCTGCACGTTAAATCTAGAAGATCAAAAATGGAATGAAAGAAAGAAAGATTAGTTAGAAGAAAGAAAGAAAAGGAAAGAAAGAAAGAAGTGGGAGAGAGAAAGGGGCTTGGTGAAGCGAGGGGCCATGTTAATTTGGGAAAAATGTAAACAGCATGTGTAACTGTTCAAACCGTGACCAACTCATTTTTATATCATTCCCCTGTGCTCGCTCTCTCCTTTTTCTTTTAGAGGGAATCTGGGCTGTGTTAACCCTCTTTCCTTTCCTCCATCACTCCATCTCTCTCTCTTTCTCCTTAAGCCCTGCACTTCCTGAAGCTCTTCATCCCTCTACCTCGCTTCTCTCTCTCTCTCCTCCCCAAAACCCCACTGTCTTGTCTGCATCTTTGCGTGGATTTAAATGCAAATGCATGGGGCGCTGTGACATGCTAACGGTTTGGGGCTTCTTTTTTTTCTGAAACCATCTGTGTGAGTTTGAGTGTATTTGGCAGTTTGGGCTGTGTGTGATAGATGCATGTGTATAAGCATTTGGGGCAAGCGTGCATGTGGGACAAACTGAACTGTAACACAGAAAAAGAGAATGTGTGTGTGTGTGTGTGAGCGTGACAGACTGCTCTGCTGCTTTGTTTAGGCGTAAATCGCATCATTTCGTCACACACTCTTCCTCCTTTTCACAGGCTCCCTGAAGACAGGTGGTGTGTATGTGTGTGGGTTTGTGTGTTTAGACCCTGACTAACATGAATCATGTACTTTCTCATATCAGTGTCGGTTAACAAGACAGAGGCGAGATTTTGCCCTATGAACCACATGAGAACAAGAGGAGAAGCATTAGTCTTAGTCTCAGGTTTGGCTCGTGGGGAACAGAATTATGGAAACATTTCAAGAAGTCTATTTGAAAGGCTCTTAAATGCTTTAAATCTTTAGAAATCAACAGGTTTGAGTGAAAGTTTGGGTTTAGGAATAACCTCTATTGAGATATACTAGCATGTTTTTGAGCTTGATATTTTTTGTGATAGTTAATAATAAAAAGTCATCGTAGTGTGAAAAAAAAAACTTTTGTTTAATAAAAATACCTATATATATATATATCAAAAATATCAGTATCAAGCTCAAAAACATGCTAGTATATCTCAATAGAGGTGATGTTATCCCTAAACCCAAACTCTCACTCAAACCTGTTGATTTGAGTGTTGATTTGATATATATAATATATATATATATACACTTGACTTATTATTAGAACAAAAGAATATCTGAACACTGTAAAAATTATATGATAGATGTTGTGACAACATATGTTTTTACATTGCTTTAACTCATCAAAATAAGTTTAGCAATTTTCAACTTTTTTATAAGTTATAAAAGATTCAACTCATCTTTTAAGTCAGTTTGATGTAATTTAAGTGGAATGTCATAAACATCCAAGTTGATTGTAGGCTACTTAAAAATTTAACTTTTTTAGGCCTACACGTGTAATTTCTATCCTAATCCATCTTTATTTTCTTTATCATTAAATATGTTTTGTGAAATTCAGAACAAACTGGATAAACTCAAATTTCTTTAGGCTAATCGTGTCACGACACTCTTGTTTAAAGTCTAGTTTTAATCTGAAAATTGCTATTACACGTCATCTTCGAGTATCACTGATTTAGGCAATGCAAATAAAAATAACTGAGCTTTAGAGCAACAATTTAATCGATTATTTTACACGAAAAGAAAAGCCATTTCCGAGCTATAAAAGACCTTTCGTTAACTTTTAAAACGAAATTCACTTATTTTGCTTTAGCCTACTGAATGGCAATGCGTAAAGGCAAAGGCCTCTCAAAAGCAGACTTTCAGGGAATCAATCTTTGAGAGCTTTTGAAATTGTTTTTAGAACAGAAAAGTGTATCACATGCGCAAGCAAACTAAAGATGCATTCACTATATTTTCTCCTTCTGGCGACCTTGCAAACAAATTTAGCAAACATAGGCTACACACACACACGCACACACACAAACATTGTGGACTTTAAGCTCCGAAAGTAACAAACAATTGGCCTATATTTAAATAATTATAGCCTATTTCATATGCTAATAATAATAATTGTCAATACCAAAATAAACAGTGAAAAGTCGCTCATCACTTACCTTTCCAGCGACGCATTTTAATTGGAACGAATCCACTATTTCCGTTCTGATCCGTTTATTCTTCTTGAGGTTTTGAAGGAGTTTTTGATTGAATAAAATGAACTCTGTTGTTTTCGTGCGCTGCCCGGTGATTTAGTTGTCTGCGCGTGCCTGGAGCGCTATATAAAGATAAATAGGCTATATAAAATATCTGTAATGTGAATATAAAAAAGTTAATAAATACAGTAGCCTAAATAAAGTCTCAGAAAGTGAGCGCGTGAAGTGATTGACAGCTGTCGGGTGACCGCGCGCGGGCGCGTGCTCTGATATCCAGGTGAGTGTCGATGAAACTGACTGAGTGACTGACTGAAGTGATTTTATACACATGCCTGAGAGAAAGTTCTGTCCCCCGGCCTCTCCTCCTCCCCCAGTCCCTCTCTCTCTCTCCTCCTCTTCAGTGATTCACTGTTGATTCATCTTCTCTGAAGTGAAGGACCCTGCCACGAGACTCTAAAACCACAAAGCTGGGAGGAATTACACTCCTGACAGATATTTCATAATTGTGCCATTTATTTTCTCACCAACAACATAGACAATGTGTTTTTTTCTTCTTCTCGGATTCGGTGACTCAATTATAATTTGGCATTGAGTTATTCATTGAGAACGGGCAGTGTTTAGACTGGTGTGTTTTCTGACCTAGTCTCGTGCGTGCTTGATGTGTGTCATACTGTCATTCCTCTGGTATTACCTTTATTGACAGTGAGATTATTGAGATTTGAAGTGCTACATGCGTGGGTTTTTTCAGAGGTGTGTAAGTGGATAAGCACTTCATTTCACAGGCAGCATGACATTAAAAGAACAGGACGGGATTACACTGTGATTATTGTTGTGAGCCTGTGATGTTGTTGACTGATCACCGTCCTGATGTTAGATGTGGTGATTCGTGATGCTGCTGGCGTCCTCTGCTGTTTAACACTGGGATCTTACAGCTCTTCATCATTTAACCACTTTTTAAAAAAAAAGAAAAAAAAACTTTTTTATTCAAGAAACAAACACCTTCAGGGGAACATTAAAGTTAAATAACATTGCTATGTAAAGTGTCAAACATTATCCTAAAATATTATTGTGGCTTTAACTTAAAAATAGGTTCATTGTGTTCATTGAAATGAAAAAAAATTGAGTTGATACAATGAGGGAGAAAGGTTTAATCAACAGCAACTTGAATTATCTAAATTGAGTTGACAAAAGAAAAAAATGTGATAAATCAATATATAGCCTACATTTACTGTAATATTGTAAAAAAAAAAAAAAATCAGCATATTAAGAATCATTTGCAAGGATATAAAAATTATACATTATACATTTTTACAGGGAAAGAACAACAAGAGAAAAAAGTGTATATATGATTGCATCCAAAATAAAAGTTTGTGTTAATATATATAGGCTATGTGTGTAGTGTGTATAATTATTTTGTATATATGTAAATACACACACATGCATGTATATATTGAATAAATATTTGCATATACTGTGTATATATATATATATATATATATATATATATATATATATATATATATATATATATAATTTATATTAAATATAAATATTAATATATATTAATAATTTTTCTTCAATACAATATATACAATACTTTCAATATATACATGCTTGTGTGTGAATTTTATTCAAAATAATTATACACACTACACACAAATATATTATGTAAACACAAACTTTTATTTTGGATGTGATTAATCGCGATTAATCGTTGACCAGCCCTAATATATATATATATATATATATATATATAGATAGATAGATAGATAGATAGATAGATAGATAGATAGATAGATAGATAGATAGATAGATAGATAGATAGATAGATAGATAGATAGATAGATAGATTATAATATGAGAGAAAGCTGGTTAAACCTGAACAACAGAGCCATTACAAATGAAATGTTCATATTGTTTCAGGAATCCATCACATTTTTTATTGCTAGTTAGTTAAACTAAACGTTTTAAGCGTCAATCAGAAAATGTGAGAGACGGTGTCACGGTGTGGTCTGGGTTGAAGAAGACTCCAAAGGCTCCAATACAAACTAATAACAAAACGGCAGACGGGCAGACTTTATTTATTTTTTCTTATTAAGAAAAAAAAAACTAAAGTCATGTTTATTAAACATGTATTGTACAAAATTAGTCAGCATTTAGAAACCCACCAGTTGCAGGATGTCAAAGATGTGAGGGAACGAATATAAACTTTATTTTAATATTCAATTATTTTTATTATTATTATAATTATTATTTGAGGTTTATTTTAATTTAATTTAATTAAGCAGTTTTGGGTTATTTCATAGCCTATTAATAATACCTTTTTAATATTAAATGCTTAAATGAGCTTAAATATTCTATTTCGTTAAGTTACAATCATAGTAGGCTAATTATATATGAAAAACCACATTTTAAATGTAATTTTACTCTCAAAATTTAAAATATATAAAACAGTAGTCATTAAAGCAAATGAGTTTTTACGGGAAATAATTTCTGTAAAATATTTTTAAAATGTCAGGAACATGTGAGTGCGGAGCGGTGCGGAGTCATGGAAACGCGTGACCCTTCAACACTTCTTCCGGGTTACTGTCTTTCTTCAGAACCCGGAGGTTTGACGCGGGAAACAGGAGAATAGAAGAGCTTGATCATTGCAGTTGTTTGTGTTTTCATCAAATTTCTTCAACACCGGGAAGCACGCTTATACGTTCATAAAGTCGTTCTTCACCCAAAGTAAGTGCTAAATACGTTTGTATAATATACTGATGATGATCTTAAATCAAGCCGGCTGAATGAATCTCGCTCGCTCCACATGTACAGAGTGTGCGAACACTGGTGGTGGTGGTGTCCCAAAACACAACGAGCTCTCCTAGCATAGACTAGACAGCGTGTTATGTGCTCATTAGCGCTTTCAAATCCCCTTAAATTACCTCTAGATTTCAGCCGTTAACCATAGACTGTAAAAAGAATATTTTGAAACACACGGTTACTAAAATGCTGTCTAGGTAACGTTAACTTAAGCAGATCAGTAAATTTGAGACACGACCACTGATGAGGGAGAAACACTAGCAACTCCCATTCTCAATAATTGGACATACAACAATACAGCTCGTGGATTAAAGCCTTCAGAGCAAGACTAGCTGATATAAATTACTTCTTAATGAATGCGTGTTGAATTCGGAACCGCGTGTTAGTGTACTACTTTTTAAACATTACCTTTCCATGGTAGAAGTAGTACGAGTAGTATTACTAGTATGCGGTTCCCGTGTTATTTCTGTGTTGATATTAATATTTATATTTTACAGAGATGGGAGACACTCTGGAGTTTAATGACATCCATCAAGAGTCGAAGGGATCTTGGGTAAGGTGACATTAACTTTTCACTCGAATATGGAAAAAGAGCAAAAACACAGCAAAGAGTGGAGTGACCCCTAGGTGTCGCAGTTTGACCTTTCACCTCCTCACCAGAACATGGCTGTGTTTAGATGAGAATACTTGCACTCGTCTGAATACTGTTTAGTGCTTACTATCTCCACCCTAATAAAGCTTCATTTTTGATACACTCATTTCAAAGGCCTCTAAATTATCAACTGAAAAATTATCGCGATTAATCGCATCCAAAATAAAAGTCTGTGTTTACATAATATATGTATGTGTAGTGGCATGTATATTTTTACAAAAAATGTTTTATTAATATATTCAAATATTTATACTTATGTATAATATTTATTTTATATATAAAGTATATACATGCAAATATTTCTTAAATATATACATGCATGTGTATGTATTTAAATATATAAATAATTATACATTATATATATATTTGCTCTCCACACATTTCTTTCTGTCTTTGTTTGTTGTCAGAACGATGGGCGTCTGAAGTTCAGCAAGCAGTCTGTGGTCTATAAAAGCCATAAAACGGGGAAGGTGGACAGTATCCCGGGGCCCGAACTCTCTGAGGCGCAGTGGCGTCGGGTCTGCCTGGGTCACGGGATCAAACTGGTCACCAGCACTGGACACATCTACAAATACGACGGCTTCAAAGACACAGTGAGTGTGTTGGGCAAACAATAGTTGACCGATCAGAGCTGCATATCCATAAATGTAACATATTTTAATGCTGAAATGTGTGTGTGTAATTCAAGATGTTAAGGAATGCTTTTCTCCCGGGGTTAATCACTGGCCTCCAATATAATGGATTTGCTCTGTATGTGTGTGTTTGTATGAAGTCACTGTGTGTGTGGTGTTTATTATTAAGCAGTGTACCGTAACTCCGGAGGAATCTGTTACATATAACATAGACAAAGTTGACATGAGTGTGTATTTGTTTGCTGTGTATTTAGATGTGTTGTTTAACAGCCAACTTTAAACCAGCGTTGTCATTGTCTTTACATTTGGGGAAAAAAGGCAATATGTTGAGGATCAGGGAATGCTGGTTTGTGTAATGTTGAAGTGATGGGATTCTGTAGCCCAGCGCCAAGCTCATTAGCGCATACACACACACACACACACCTGGTGGAGTGACATGTGGAAGCGATTGTGCAGTGCTGGATAAATAAACGAGCTGATTGAGCGTGCTCCACATCAGCCTCCGGCCGGATTACACACACCTCCACCGTCCCAGCGGGCCGAGCGCCGCTGCCAACTCTCTTTATTAATGAACCCAGGGCTGGATGAGAACGAGAGTCAGGGGAAGTGAGGCATTAACTCTGTTTATCTCTTCCCTCTCTTGCTCTCTCCTTCCTTATTGCTTCCCCCCTCCTGTAGGATTTTGAGAAAATCTCTGCGTTTTTTAAAGCGAACTACAAATTGGAGTTGGCAGAGAAGGATATGTGTGTGAAGGGCTGGAATTGGGGCACCGCCAAATTTTCAGGTACACACACCTATCTACACATGCTACTAGTAATTCATGAAATTAAAATTGTCTGATGGCAAGCTGCTAATTATTTTCATATTATTGCTGATAACTGAATGTAACTGATAACTCAATGACTAATATGAAAGTTATGTAATGTCAAAATTGTTGTTAAATTTGTATTTTTAACATGAACATTTAGTGTGCATTGTGGAATTTAATCTACAGTACTATAGATGGATACCAACAGTATCTACTGATGTTGATAAACTTATTGACCAATAACAATATGGTACCTATATATTCCAAAAACACAAGTCCACTATGTGTTTATTTGGATATTTCAAAACATATTCACAATAAATATATCTTCAGGCATCAAAATATTCAACTATGCTGTAGAAAAGATGGTAAATAAAAGTCAATAACTTTATTTCTTTTTTTTAAGTTAAATGTATTCAAGGATGTTCTTCTGAACTTTGCTCATCAACAAATCCTGGAAAACTGTACGTTTCCATAAATGTTAAGCAGCACAACTGTTTTCAACATTAATAATAATAATAAATGTTTCCTGATGATAAAATCATCATATTAGAATGATTTCTGAAGGATCATGTGACACTGAAGACTCGAGTAATGATGCTAAAAATTCAGCTTTGCATCACAGGAATGAATTGCATCTTCCTGATCCCAAACTTTTGAATGGTATATTTAAAAAAATCTGCTTTTACGATAGTGAGGCTGAAATAAAAGTTAGACCAATCAAAAAACACTACTGTTGCCATGGTTACTCATATGTATGTGTGTGTTCAGGGTCTCTGCTGTCGTTTGAGGTGAGCGAAAGTCCTGTCTTTGAGATCCCGCTGTCCAGCGTGTCCCAGTGTGCGACGGGAAAGAACGAGGTGACGGTGGAGTTCCATCAGAACGATGATGCGGAGGTGTCACTCATGGAGGTCCGCTTCTATGTCCCGCCCAACACTGGAGACGACGGCACAGACCCCGTGGAGGTGCGTGTGTATGCGAATGTGTTTGTCTCTGTCGGTTTGCGAGCAGCTGATGCTGATGATCTCTCTCTCGTTCTGACGTAGGCATTCGCTCAGAATGTCCTCTCAAAGGCAGATGTCATCCAAGCTACTGGAGATGCCGTGTGTATCTTTAAAGAACTTCAGTGCCTTACGCCGAGAGGAAGGCAAGTTGTGTCTTTTGTTCTGACCATACACATCTTTGGCCAGAATGGTTGACTAGTTGTGAAAGGGGTAGTTCACCCTAACATGAAAATCACTTTCATGTCATTCCAAACTAGTGTTGTCACGATACTGGAATTTCCAACTTCGATACGATACTTTGAAAAATATCGATATTCGAGACAAAAGAGATAAACATACATTTTTCAGGTGGGTCTAACAGTAGTATTCCGGTAATAAATACTAAAGAAATTTGATTAAGTAATCAAATGTAAAAATTAAGTGATTATTTTTTTAATAGAAAATTTATAGTCTGACCGCGAAACCTTTCGAGAATGAGTAAAATTATACGCTATGCAAGCACTATTCAATGGTAGCGAATGAGACGAGAGAGTGAAAGGAGGCGGGTGTGTTACTTCGCTGTCCGAAAGAAGAGCGAGGAGATGGTCCTCACTGCAGAACATGAAATCCACGGGGAGGAGTCGGATCCAGATCCAACTCCTCCCACCTTATAGCGCCTCCCCCAAAACCTACACAACTCCACCCCCTGATCTCTAAACCCACCCCTAAACCTACCAAACTCCACCCCCTGATCCCTAAACCCATTCCTAAACCTACACAGCTCCACCCCCTGATCCCTAAACCTACACAGCTCCACCCCCTGATCCCTAAACCTACACAACTCCACCCCCTGATCCTAACCTAAACCTACACAACTCAACCCCTGATCCCTAAACCTACACAACTCCACCCCTCAGATCTGGATCCGACTCCGCCCCCTGGATCTCTGCAATGAGGTGCTACTGAGAGAGAGTCAGAATGCACAGTTTGGTATCCGTCAAGTCACCTTTATCTATATATCGCTTTTAACAATATAGATTGTTTCAAAGCAGCTTTACAGTGATAATAGGAAATTACAGTAACAGAGATTGTTTCGGCTTTACAGCAGCTCAAGTAGAGTAAAGTTATTGTCCAGTTAAAGTTAGTTTTGATTGGTTGATTGGTTGATTCACTTCCATTTTAAACACCATTAGTAATTAACTTAGGGGGCCTCTAACACGACACTAACAGAAAACACTCGCTCCGGCCCGTTCATCAGCACAAAACAGTGCCTGGTGTCTCGATTAGTGCAGATAAGAAGTATTGGATGAATTTCAGATATTTCAGTTTTGATGCATAATATCCATATTGCTTGATTGCAAGGTTCGTTTTTAAGCGTCAAATAATTGTTTCTAAAACAAGTCTTATGATCATCATGAGGGTGAGTAAATTGAAAGTTTTCATTCTTGTGTGAACTATCCCTTTAAGGCTGACTGACTTGTTGATTTTGAATGTTGTTATACTTTGTGTTGAGCTCTGCGTGTCTCAAAGTGATGCACGTGTTTATGAGTCTTCTGTTTGGCTCAGTTAGTGTTTCTCTTTCAGGTATGATATTCGTATCTACCCCTCCTTCCTGCACCTGCATGGTAAGACTTTTGACTATAAGATCCCCTACACCACTGTCCTGCGTCTCTTCCTGCTGCCACACAAGGACCAGAGGCAGATGTTCTTTGTGGTGAGTTGTGTGTTTTTATCTGCTGCTCCCCACCAGCAAGGTTATAATCGTTAACGAAAACGAACCAAAAAAACTAAAGCTAGGTGGGAAAAAACATTGTCGTTAACTGAAATAAAAATAAAATGAGGCATTACTAAAAACGATAACTAACAGGGGTGTAACGATATTCGAACTGAACCGGAAAAACGCGATACTGAACTCACGATTCGAATCGCGATACTCTCATTGTGTACCAAACACGCCCCGCCCAGCCCGGCTCAATCGACCTCATGTCTTATGTGTACAGTACACAACGAATTCAGTTTTGTCGCCTAACCACCATTAACACCAAATAACAAGCTCCGTGTTTTGTTACTTTCGATAATACGCAAGGTGTAATCTTTCCAATTCTGTCTATTTGATCACGAAATCCAAACAATAAATGGTGTTTTGGCGCTCTGATGTGGTGTGACAGATCGCTGTAGGCCTACTAGGTTCCTCATTTCAAACAGCAGCACGCCGCGCGAGTAAACGCGATCATCTCTTCCTCAGTTACAGAATGGACACCTGAAGGTATGTTGAAAGATACAGTACTTTCTGAAAGGCATCATAACTCGTGTAATCTGTCAATCAGTGTTTCAGTCGCGGAAAGACGTCAATAAAACAGCATAGCTTGTCACTAGCATTATATTTACCTCAACAGGCAAGTGATTCAGTGTCCAACTTCCTATAAATGAACTCTTGCACTAAATAAATGCAGTATGTTAGCCTATATATCATATTTTACTTAACCTGTTAATGATATCTTGATTATTTAATGTATGTTTAAAATATCTTTCATGAAATTGACAACTGTGTAAATTATTGTATTTCAATAAAAAACACAAGTCAATGCAAAAACTGCCTTACGTTCAGTTTACATGTTTTCACACAATGTGTTGTGTGTTGATTATTATATCTAAAAAATAAATAGCATCTGAATTTAGGTTAAAAGTCTAGGCTACAACCTTTAATGTTATAGTAATGTGCGGCTCCCTATATAGTTTACAGAATTAGCAGATTTTTTTTAATCCTTGTGAAACGTTTAACTGTAATTGTTAAAAGTAATGGAGCAACAGGATTGAAGTTAATCTATCTTAAATGTCAATTAAATCCAGGATCAAAATTAGATTTAAACTTAATCCTGCTTAGTTTAAAGTTCAGTCAGTGCAACAGAATTATTAAATAAACCTCGATTTAAGATTAATACTTATTGTTGCAACCCACTCTTAAAATTTGATGTTAAAAAAACCAAAACCCAGTGTTCATGTGAATGTCAATCAGATTGCACCATTTAGGGTTCATATAAACAGAGCTTTCTGAATCTGATATCAGATTGGATTCGTGTAAATGCACCTAATGTGTCCCATGCTAAATAATGCGTCGGTGCTGCCGCCACCTGCTGGTTAAATGTTGCATCACGGGTTTATTCATTAAGAGCTCAGTAAATCTTAACATATGCTTTGTGAAAAGGCTGTTTCACAGTGATTTAGTCGGTTTATTCTTGACCCAGTCCTGATCCTTTTATTTTCCAGATCAGTCTCGACCCGCCCATTAAGCAGGGTCAGACGCGTTATCATTTCCTCATCCTCCTCTTCTCCAAAGATGAAGACCTCAGTCTTGCTCTCAACATGAACGAGTAAGTGTCTGTCTGTCTCTCAGATGTTGACCTCCATTAGCTCTGCTGATGGCGTCTGTTTGTCTTCTCTCCTAGGGATGAGGTGGAGAAGCGTTTTGAAGGGAAGCTCAGTAAGAACATGTCTGGTCCGCTCTATGAGATCGTCAGCAGGGTCATGAAGGCTCTGGTCAACAGGAAGATCACAGTGCCTGGGAACTTCCAGGGGTAACGCTCACAAGCAAATGCTCTTATAAAGATATTATGCTCCGCGTTTTTCTGTTTCTCATTAGGGGTGGGCGATATTCTAGTATTATTTCTATTGTGGTTGAATCGGCCAAACAACAGCGTCCGACTAGGGCCAACGATGCGGAAACACTGAAGAAACTAATACTATTTTTACTTTAAATAGTAGTTAGATGCTAATATCACTTATTGCAAAGTAAATACTGGTCTTTTTACAGTTTAAATTGAATCTATTGCTAAGAAAATATAGTGCAAATAGCCACTGCCTTTTTTGCTTTGCTTTATATAATAGATTGCTTTAAAGCAATTAGCTTTAAAGTATTAAACATGAAAAAAAAAATGTTTACTATAAAGTTACCCTCCTTGTCTGACCTTGTTATTACATATAGTAACAAAAAATGTTTGCCAAAATGTTGTGAATATAAATTGCTTATATTGCCCACCCATATTTCTCATATTCATAGTTCTTGTCAAGATCAAGTTTTGAAATGAAATGTCTTTACTGATGTCAGTTTTTGTCTCTCTGTGTGTGTAGTCACTCCGGGTCTCAGTGTATAACGTGTGCGTACAAGGCGAGCTCAGGGCTGCTGTATCCTCTGGAAAGAGGCTTTATCTATGTGCACAAGCCACCGGTTCACCTGCGCTTCGAGGAGATCTCCTGCGTTAACTTCGCCAGAGGAACAACCACCACTCGCTCCTTTGACTTCGAAATAGAGACCAAGCAGAAAAACCAGTTCACCTTCAGCAACATTGAGAGGTGAACTTAACTACTTAACTATTACCCACAAACCATCATACTTTGCACTAGAAAACACAGACGGCAGTGTCCTTCATCTCTCAATCATAAGAGAGAATGTCTTTCTCAACATTTCTGCAGTTTGCAGCAGCCTGTCCTGATCAGCAGCCATATTAGCCTGTAGCCCAAGACTGGTGTCCCACTGAAGCTAAGCAGGGTTGAGTCTGGTCATTACCTGGATGGGAGACTCAGAGGTGTTAGTGAGTGCAGCAGGGGGCGATCACTCTGTGGTCTGTGTGGGTCCTAATGCCCCAGTGTAGGGATGGGGACACCCATCCCTACACTGAGACTTAGACCTGAGTGCAAAAATGGAGGCTCTAGACCCTTCCAGAGCTGAGATATCGAAACTCAAAAATTCGACCCGAAAAAAAAAACCGACAGTGGTGTGTAGTAAAAAAGCACGTGGGTAATGTAGTATGGGGACACCATACTGTCAAAAAGCACGTTAAACAGAGGTCCTGGCTTCATGTGTTCATTAAAAATCCCAGGATGTCCTTCCAAAAAAAGAGTAGGGGTGTAACCCCAGCATCCTGGCCATTTTTACCCAGTGGCCTCTGTCCGTCATGGCCTCCTAATCATCCCCATATACTGATTGGCTTTATCACCAGTAAGCTGGTGTGTGGTGGGCATTCTGGCGCATTATGGCTGCCATCGCATCATCTAGGTGGTGCTGCACATTTGTGGTTGAGGAGATTCCCCCCAAAGTGCTTTGAGTACCTAGAAAAGTGCCTTTTAAATGTAATGAATTATTATTATTAACTAGGCATAAGCGTCAAGTCTTTCCTGTCCTCACAAATGACGATCACGTCTCTTCTGTCTTGTGTAGGGAAGAATATGGAAAGCTTTTCGACTTTGTCAATGCCAAGAAACTGAACATCAAGAACAGAGGATTTAAAGAGGTATGTTTTGTTTTCAAACATTCATTTTGGGTTTGAGCCAAAATGCACAAAATAATTATGCACAGTCTATGCTTTATAATCAAAATCAATTGCATTACAGTTAAATATTATATGTCTGCATTTGCTGTATGGAAAAGTCAAGCTGCCGGAAGCAAATTATATTTAGAGCAAGAATTTATATAAAAATAAAAATTCTACAGTTTTTCACTAAAGGAAGGAAATTATTTTGACTTGCATTACCGTTTGAAAGATTAGGATCACCAATATATATATATATTTTTTTTATTTATTTATTTATTTTGCAAATGAATGTAGCTTTTATTCTGCGAGGGCACATTAATTTCTCAAAAGGGACATTAAAGTCATTTATAATGTTTCAAAACATTTTTTTTCCAAACGTACTTTTTTGTTAACCTTTTGATTAATCAAAGAATCCCTCAGTTTCCACAACTTTAAGCAGCACAACATTTTTCGACATTAATAACTAGGGCTGGGTAATAAATATCGATTTCTCGATATTAATCGATTCTCATTTTTACGAACCGACATCGATTCTTAAATCTCAAGAATCGATTAGTCATCCTGTTTCATTTGAATGAACGGATCATTGTATCGCGGCTGCACACATCCAAAAAATCGCAATAATCTTTGTCATTTGTTACTATTGATATGAAACAAAGTCTCAATTTTCAAATTACGTCCATTTTTTTTTTGAAATTCAAAAACATAAATAACGTTTTGGCGCTGTGGCGTGAGATCGCTCTGCAGCGCTGATCTCTCTTCCGGCTTAATAATACCAGTCACAGCGCGAAATAAACATGAATGAGCATCTGAAAGTGTGTTAAAAGATAGAGTACAACTTATCGAAATCCGTATCATGTCACATTGATTCGCTCAATCAGCGTTTCAACCTTGGAAAGACGTCAGTTAAACAGCTTGTAATCAATGTCATGTATCGTCATATTTACCTCAGAAAACCCACATCAACTCATTAGTCAGCTAGAAAAAATAACTCTAGAGAGGAGCATTTTGCTAAATATATACACCATACTACATATGCATTATAATCTTAATGTTTTTCAATATTTAATGCATATTTGAATAAATGTGGCAAGATTTTATGACAGCCACCATTTAAATGCTTATATTTCATATAATCTTCCATTCTATTATAAAAATAAATAAAAGTGTAATTTAAGTGTTTGTATAGCTACAAAACTGTTAATTATTACCTTTATATTAGGCTAATGAAGTCTATAGGCTACAACTAGACTCCCATAGTTTACAGCATTAGTTAAGAGATTTGATTTCCTTGAGAAAAATGGCCATTTATTGTAACTGATATCCAAAACAATCGAATCGAATTGTGAAATTTGTCTCAATACCCAGCCCTATTAATAACTTGAGCAGCAAATCGTCATATAAGAGTTATTTCTGAAGGATCGTGTGACACTGAAGACTGGAGTAATGATGCTGAAAATTCAGCTTTCAT
This sequence comes from Pimephales promelas, assembly GCF_016745375.1. The sequence continues at coordinate 18,317,882 of NW_024121543.1, read as the reverse complement.
CACAGGAATACATTACTTTTTAAAATATATTAAAATAATAAACCTTGAATAAAACCTTGAGGACCATTAAAACGTATGCGTGTTTGTATGAGTTTGGCTTCTTCTGTTCCTCCATGCTTTCAAACCGGCGCCTGAGTGCGAGACGTCATAAATCTGCAGGAGTGCCATATTAGCACTTTGTTCAGAGCAGAAATGCAATTACATTTCCATGCCTTGTAATGCAATTAATCATCAGTAACCATAACTGCTGTACAATGAGTACTCTGCTTAATCACATTATTGTAATTATGACTTATCTTGATCACAATACTGCTTTAATCACAAAAGTGAATGGAAACAACCTGTGATGTTTTTCATTTCCTAATTTTCTTATTTCCTTGAGGTTGCGCTTGTTCTGATAGGTGTTAGTGATCATGTTTTGTTCAAGTCAATCCATTTGAGTTATAATTGAATAAGTTGTGTTAGGAGCTTTTTCTCAGGGCACACCCGAATGTACACGTATGCAGCGTTAACGCATGGATGAATGCGTAGTACGAAACTGGTCTTAACTAAATAAACAATCCATTCTGTTGATGGATTCGCACTCTTGGGAATAAGCAGGAAGTGTGTTTGGACCTCTAATTCTATGATCTGGACTCTGTGTGTGTTTATACTAAAGTGCCCCTGATGGCGACACTTTTACTACATGAACTTCCTATGGACAGCAGCAGCATTATACCCAGTAATGTGTTGATTCGCATGATTTATCGAACTGTTTGTGTGTGCTAGGGCATGAAAGGAGGAGAAGGCTACAGTGACTCTGATGAAGACCAGCATGACGCTTACTTGGAGAGGATGAAACAAGAGGGCAAGATCAGAGAGGAGGGAGACGGCAGCGATGAATCCGAGGGCGATAGCGGTAATGACACACCACAACTAAAACACAAAATGCCAACTTTCTTTTTCAATACATTAAATTGGTGCTTTACCTTGAGGAAATATTTCTTGTGATCCTCTGTTGGTAAAACATCAAATTTGAGAGAGAGACAACGTATTGGGTTGGTAGGTGCTACATTTTTCACCCAAAAATGGAAATTCTGTCATCATTTACTCACCCACATGTTGTTCCAAACCTGTATGAGTTTCTTTCGTCTGTTGAACACAAATTAATATATTTTAAAGAATGTCAATAACCAAACAGTTGATTTTCCGTTCTATGGAAGTCAATGGGGACCATCAATTGTTTGGTTACCCATATTTTTCTAAATATCATCTTTTGTAACCCTTTAACTTATTTCCTATAAATTCAAACAAATGTTTAAAGAAAAATATTAGTTTGATCTTATTACTTATGGTTACTAGGTTGAAACTTGAGCTTGACTAATGCAGTCAACACTGCTGTTATCGATTTCCTATCCTCAAACATAACTTTTTTAGGTAGCTATTCTAGTATAAATTATACGCTAGCATGTCTAAGTATAATTGACGTTAGCAACGTTCACACATCAGCGAGTCTCCAGTCGACTATATCGCCCAGAGCCGATAATCTAACTTACTTGTTCTCTTGCTGCGCAGCTTTAAAGGAGCACTCCAACTTTTTGGGACTTTAGCTTATTCACTATATCCCCCAGAGTTAGATAAGTCCATACATACCTTTTTCATCTCCGTGCGGCTGTAACTCTCTCTGACGCACCCACTGCTAGCCTAGCTTAGCACAAAGACTGGATGTAAATGGCTACAGCTAGCATAGTAATCCCAAAAAGTGACAAAATAGCACTAACATTTTCTTATTTTACATGTTGTGATTTGTATAGTCAGTGTAGAGTGTACTGTCCATTATTAATGTTCTTTATTACGGCCGGGAGTCTCGAGCAGTTCTCGGAGAATCTCCCAAAAAAGAAGTAATAAGCTTGGTGGGTGGATCTCAGACAAATCCCATTAAGAATCCCTCGAGTAAACACAAATACAACAGTTTTATAGAAGGTGGTATGGCAAAATGACATGAAACATTACTTAATTTGATTGGTTTTTCATTGACAAGCCCTTTGGTTACTAGATAACCAAACTCTGTTTTTAGTTTTGAATTTAGACACCTGTCTAGTTTCATTTCCCAATTTGTTATTTACACACACACACACACACTCAATGTCACAAGTTTTCCATTGGTTTCGTACAGTACATTCTGTTCAAATGTTAGATGTTAAATTAGGTTAGATGTTTAATATATATAGTTTAAATTTTCCACCTCACTGCCATTGTGTAAATCTGATTGAGATTTACTTGTCATCCCTTTATGCTGTAAAAAGCCCAAATTATTAATTAAAAAACAGCTTTTTTAAGCAACAGTTTTTTGTTTTTTTTTTTGTTTTTTTTTGTAATGGTGGGAAATTTTGTGGTACGCAAAATGTGGGGCACAGTTAAAGATTACGTCATATTTAAACTGAATATCAGTTCACTAAATTGTCAATTGCATTAAAATTTAAAGGTTCTATATGTAACTTTTCTTCTAAAATGAATTCTTTTGTTAATGGGTTGTAATTAGGGATGTCAGTTTTCACAAATTCCCATGATCGATCGTCGTTCAAATTAATGATCAGTTAATCAATTAATCATTAGCCTTAATACTGCAATATGCGTCTGCTCAGTGTCATATGGCCAACAGCAGGAAAGGGTCTACAAATGCTACTCAAAACGCTATGTTCCTCACCAAATTAAAGATAATGTTTTTTAATCTAAATAATGGGCTAGTAGGATTACAAAATAGTTTGATGTGATTGATAATTAAATTAATTATTTAATAATTGCTTCATGACGTGTAGGTGCCGGCACTTAAAAAGTGGGCGGACACTAATGCGCTATTTCAAAATGAACTCATGTTATCAAATCAATTTAAGAAGAATACAGTATAAAATAATAATTACAAAATGATCATGTAAAAACTAATTTTTTAGAAAATTTAATGATGCTTAAGTCAAGTAATGGATCCTCAAATTGTAAGTTGTTAGTGGAATATGTTGAATTCTGTTGTATTTAATATCTAATATCTTCCTGTAGATGAGTCTTTCAACCCTGGGGAAGAGGATGACGACGTCCCAGAAGAGTAAGGGCTTTTAAACTTTTCTTTTTTTGATTTTTAGATGATTTGTCAATCTTTCACTCTAACAATATGTGTGTGTGTGCAGGTATGACAGTAACGCTTCAGCGAGTGCCAGCGAGGGAGAGGATGGTGACAGTGAAGATGAAGGACAGAAGAAAAAAGTTGAAAAGAAGCCCAAGAAAGTGGTGAAAGAGAAGAAAGAGAGAAAACCACGGAAAGAGGTCTTGGACCTTTTTTTTGCAACTTATCACTAATTAATCTGAAATATCAGTATTTACGTTAAATATCAGTTTGTCTTAAAGAGTAAACACATCAGAGAGATGCACATGCACCATGCCTGTTTGTTTTTGTCTGGTGAAAGTGCGCGCGATAAACCTCACTGTGAAAAAATAACCTTAATACTTTTACTGGCATCAGAAAACGAAACCCACGTTCCCCCAGCTTGTGCACTTTATTAAACCTCACTTCCTCTCTCTGTGGCCAACAGAAAAAGGTGAAAGACGCAGCTGCTCCTAAGAGGCCGATGAGCGCTTACATGCTGTGGCTGAACGGCAACAGAGAACGCATCAAGAGTGAGAATCCTGGGATATCGGTTACTGAAATCTCCAAGAAGGCTGGAGAAATGTGGAAGCAGCTGGGCAAAGACAGGAAAGAGGTCAGCTGCATTAAAATCACACACCCAATAAACAAAAAGTCTTCACAATCCCTAGGAGTAGTTCACTTTTAAAAAAAACTTTTGCTGATAATTTACTCACCCCCATGTCATCCAAGATGTCCATGTCTTTCTTTCTTCAGTCGAAAAGAAATTAAGGTTTTTGATGAAAACGTTCCAGTGTTTTCGCCATATAATGGACTTCAATGGGAACCAAACGGTTCAAGGTCCAAAAGACAGTTTCAGTACAAACTGCAAACTGTTCAAAGGGCTTTAAACGATTCCAGACGATGAATAAGGGTCTCATCAAGCGTTCGTGACTTTCCTATTTGCACTCGTTCGTCAAAATGAACTAATCTTTTCTCGAGTCAACTCGTTCATTTCGTTCGTTGAATGAACCAAATGAAATGAATCATTTTGATAAACGAGTTTTTCAGTTTGTACTGAAAGTGTCTTTTGGACCTTGAACAGTTTGGTTCCCATTGAAGTCCATTATATAGAGAAAATACTGGAATGTTTTCATCAAAAACCTTCATTTCTTTTCGACTGAAGAAAGAAAGACATCGACATCTTGGATGATAGACATATTGTACCTTTAAAAGACAACAGATCTTAGCGCTAGATCTCTTATTTCAACTAAATTAATTCTCTGCTTTCCCCCCAAATTTCATAGATAACATAAATAATTTGCAATCTGCTAAAAAGGATACAAAACGTCAGCAAAAATGATCTATAGACTATATGATTATAATCAGAGCATGTCCATGTGTGTCAGTGATTTATTTATATGAGGTTATTACAGCATTTAAAGAGCACAGACCTATGCAGAGGGCGTGCACGTGAAACGCCTTGTAAGAAATGGCCTACTTTCCTTTTCAGGAAAAGTATCGAAATCGCATTTCTTGACTTGGTATCGGTATCGAAACAATAGTTTTGTTGTAACAATACTAGTCTGTGCCACCTTTAGAGTGAAAATGTGTTGAGATTCGATTTAAGGAAAATGGCCATCAACATTCAGCACGTACACATTACAGTGCCATTATCAGTGGTCAGTTAAAACATTAACATTTCTTAAAACGTATAGGCTAGCACAACCCTGACTTCCTCAATCAAAACGCATTGTTTAATGACTTTAGTTCTGTGGCAAGTTCCATGTTTTATGCATGAAGTCTAGTTTTCAGGAAAGTTACTTTCTTTCCTGCATATGCAGAGTGGTTTCTGCACCGCTGAATACATTCATCAGCCACTTACTGAATCATTTGTCTGTGGGTTGTTTTATCGTCCTGCAGACGGATGATTGAAGCATAAACTGATGCTGTTATAGAGTCAATTGACTTGTTGTTTATATGATTCAGCAGTATGTTTAGCTAAATGTCTCTTGTGTGTTTACGCAGGAGTGGGACAAAAAAGCAGAAGAGGCCAAGAAACAATACGTGAAAGCCATGGATGAGTACAAAAAGAGTGGAGGGGGAGGAGCGGCATCTGTTTCTAAGTGAGTCAACTATCTCTAAATCTCAAACACGCACTTTGTTAGTGTGCAAAAATCCTTTAACATGATTCTTTGTGTTGTATCAGGCAAGATATTACATATACCAAGAACTCACCAGATGAATCATACATTATAATTTTTTTTGTACATAGTGTGTTCTAATATGCTGATTTGTTGCTCAAGAAACACTTCTTTCTATTATCAATGTTATAAACCGTTGTGCTGCTTAATATTTTGGTGGAAATCCTGAGACATTTTCTGGATTCTTTGATGAATAGAAGGTATTTATGTGAGAGAAACCTTTTGAAATCTTAAAATTCGAAACGTTTTACTCTTTTAATCAGTTTAATGTGTTCTTGGTGAATTAATATATAATGAAATCAACTGAGTGTTACTTATATTGACTGTCATCGCTTCTGCTTTTAGGGAAAAGAAAAAGAAAGGAGGGAAGGTGGAAGCTAAGAAAAAGAGTGTAGCTGAAAAGGAGAAAAGGAAAGAAGGTGGAAACGAGAGCTTTAAGAGCAAAGAGTTCATCTCCAGCGAGGAGAGCTCATCTGAATCTGACAACGACAGAAGCGGCAAACGCAAGGTGTGTGAATGATGCGTTTCCTCTTGGGTTTATCAGTTATTTAGATTCGCATTCATTTAACCTGTCTTTATCTATTGCAGGCTTCTGATGACGATGATGAAGAGGAAGCCGCCTCCACACCAGCCAGCTCAGAGGAGTCAGGGTCTGACTGATGTCACTGACGGCACAAAGACATTTCCACATCTCAGGTTTCACAAATGAATAATTGATGAGTACTTGGACCAAGACTTTCTGCTCCCATGCTGTTTGCGCTCCACGCACGTTGTTTCACATATTTTTCCATTCAGACTGAGAACTTGGAAATAGTCCGGTAACATTTTTCCCTCCTCTGAGAGTGACACAAGAACTCTCCGGTTTTTATTTTATTTTACTCTTCTCCGGTTTTGGTAGACTGTCATGATTCAGGGAAGTGTGGATAGACCTGCTTGTTCAGGATTTTCTTTTTTCTTTTTTTTTTTCAAAATGGAAAGACTGCACTTCAGTAAATGTTTTGTTTATTTCATTAACATGTTTTGTATTTTTAGCTATCAAATTGTTAATCACTGTTTTGCAATAAAAGTTCAGTGAGTGATTAAGTGTGTGTGTGTGGTTCAAGTAAACCCTATATATATATATATATATATAGGACATTTTCTATTCTATGGCGAAGACTTTCTATGTTTGGCTTGTTAAAGGGATACTCCACTTTTTTTATTTTTTTTTTGGAAATAGGCTCATTTTACAACTCCCCCAGAGTTAAACAATTGTGGTATTAATGTACCACAGGGTAAGGCATCTTTTAAGCCTTTGTGTTTTTCTATCAGTTTCCATCTCTTTGAATTGAAATATCAGTAACCAGACAGTTTCTGCTCTCATTGACTTCCATAGTAGGGAAAAAAATATACTATGGAAGTCAATGTGACCAGAAACTGTCTGGTTACTGATATTCTTCTAAATATCAGAAAATCGACCGAATGGATTCGAAAACGGTAAAACTCAACTGTTTAAGTGGTAAAATGAGCCTATTTCCAAAAAAAGTGGAGTATCCCTTTAAGGCGGTGCTGAAGTCAGTGTACTGTTCAGTGGAATTGGCATTTGGTAGTACAGCCAGAACCAGGGTTGGGAACCATTGCACTAAACTGTGCTAAAAGCTGGTGAATATAAGAATATACGATTGTTGAGTAAATATGCCAGTGAGTGGTTAAATGAGGGTGTACAAAACGCATGTGAACTAAGCGTTACACTATTGTGGCACACAAAATATTTCCCCGCCATGGTTTGCAGGTGTGTTTTAACAGTTGGCATGACCCTGGTTCCCTCAACAAAAACCCAACAGGATTTTTGTTTCATTGACATTTAGATTATTACAGAAAAAAGGATCTGTTAGACGGACCAACAAAGGCCTATAATTTTTGCATGTTTTATTCATGATAATCTTCACAAATGAACAACTTGAATGTAAGACTAAAGTTCACTTGACAGAACTTACAAGCTAACGGGATACATACATCACGCCAAAAACACTTAACATAGGAAACTAGAAGTAGAGCAAGGTTATAAAGTACTTTTTTTTTTTTAAATCAACTGATTTCTTGTTAAATGATGAACAAAGAGAGTCATTAAAGGGTTAGTTCACCCAAAAATGAAAATTCTGTCAGTATTTATTCACCCTCATGTTGTTCCAACCCCGTAAGACCTTCGTTCATCTTCGTAACATGAATTAAGATATTTAAGATATTAACATCGCTCCTGCATACTAGTCCATAGGCTACTTGAGGGAATGACAATTAATGGCATCTAAAAGTCATTAAAGACATCGTTAAAATAGTCCAAGTGACTACAGTGGCTCAATTTTAACTTTATCAAACGACGAGAATACTTTTAGTGCGAAAAAACAAACAAAAATAACGACTTTATTTCAACTATTCACTTCCTTCTCTGTGCGCCTCTAGTCAGTTAACACAGTGTGATAGCGTAGAGCTACGTCACACGTAGGCTCACTATTGGCCGACGCTGGTCATGTGTGTGTGATGCGTGTGACGTACAATAACAGAAGTTTACACTATTAAACTAGTAACCTGACTCGAGGCAGAGGAAGAAATAAACTAATAGTTGAAATAAAGTCATTATTTTTGTTGTTTTTTCGCACAAAGTGTTCTCGTCATTTGATAAAGTTAAGATTGAGCCACTGTAGTCACTTGGACTATTTTAACGATGTCTTTAATGACTTTTAGATGCCATTAATTGTCATTCCCTCAAGTAGCCTATGGACTAGTATGCAGGAGCGATGTTAATATCTTAAATATCTTAATTTGTTTTCCGAAGATGAACGAAGGTCTTACGGGGTTGGAACAACATGAGGGTGAGTAAATACTGACAGAATTTTCATTTTTGGATGAACTAACCCTTTAACTTTAATTGACGCAAAATCACTGACTTTACATTTATGCAGATAAAATTGGCCACAAAGCATTAGCAGTTTTAACCTATCGTCCATCTCATTTGACCCTGAGTCCCAAATCAAAAACGGTACATTACATTATTAGAAGAAAGCTAAACGTAGGCTGTAAACTCACTACATCACAGATCACGTGACTTCAGCGTCACTATCACTGAGTCCTACGACTCTTTCCGTCTTTATATATATATATATATATATACATATATACACACACACACACAACCGGTAAAAAGTTTTAGATCGGTAAGATTTTTTATGTTTTTAAAAGAAGTCTCTTCTGTAAAAACTCCCAACAGCTGACTGAATGGAGGAAACAAAAAACCTTGGGAGAAACCAGGCTCAGTCGGGGGCTATTTCTCCTCTGGCCAACGAAGGAACAGTATGTGATTCGGGCAGCATTACAAGTCAAATTGGATCGGAAAATTAAGAGTATTTGTCCAAGAACAGAAGATGCAGGGTTCCTGGGTGCACAGGAACACCCAAAGTCAGTGACCGCAAACAGAAAGGAACCATCTACAAACTGTTCCCACAAAGTTGGGAGCATGAGATTGTCCAAAATGTCTTGGTATGGTGAAGCATTAGGAGTTCCTTTCACTTGACCTAAGAGTCCAAACTCAATCCCTGAAAAACAACCCCGCACCATAATCCCCCCTCCACAAAACTTTACACTTGGCACAATGTAGTCAGGCAACATCGTCCTGGCAACTGCCAAGCCCAGACTCGTCCATGAGATCACCAGAGAGAGAAGTGTGAGAACTCGTCCAGTGGCGGCGTGCTTTACACCACTGCATCCAAGGCGTGAATGCAGCCGCTCGGCCATGGAAACCCATTCCTTGATGCTTTCTACGCACTGGTCTTTAGCTAATCTGAAGGCCACACAAAGTTTGGAGGTCTGTAGCTATTGACTCTGCTGAAAGTTGACCCCGCTCTGGGATTTTTCGTGGAGGGAGGGAACATTTTCAATAAATCAATTCCAAATTAGTCAAAAAATGATGTGGAATATAATGGAATGTGCCATCAAAACGCATGCAGTAGAGGATTAAGTATTAACCTTACAAGGCTGTAAAAGTGAACTTTTGGACAATTTAAACCCACTTGAATATGTTTTAAATCCCTTGAGAAAAAAAAAAAAAAAAACTTCGATACAGCCTAAGCTTGCGATTCAATTTCCAGACCTATATGTTAATTTTTCTCAAGGAAACAAATCTCTCTCAACCAAAGCTTTAAACAATAGGGAAACATGTCAGGTGGTATTAATTATTAAAGATTAAAATGAACCCATTCATACATTATACAATTCATATTATGTTTTTATAGTACCATAATTTTATAACATCTTTGATTTAAAAGTTAAAACATATGTAATAGCAAAATGCTCCTCTCTAGAGTTTATTTTTCCAACAAACTAACATGCTATGGTCGAATGGCTATGGCTTTATTCTCGTCTTTCCGCGGTTTAAAAACTCATTGAACGAACGATGACGAGACATGAAGATACCTGTACATTTCTGTATATTTTCAACTTTCTGACGTCCATTCATGTTTATTTGGTGGTACCCCAGCTGTGTGCGTTACATTGCTGCTCTCACAATACTTAATTTCAGTTTTAAAACAATAAATAGGCTATAAAGGCCTACTGTTATTAATCTTATGAAGAAACTAACCTTTTTTTGCTCAGTAGTTTGTCTCTTTTACTTCCACTAGCAGTTGGTATAGTAAAAGAAGGATGAAATCCTGAATACACAGGAAAAAATAATAAAACCACAGATGTTTTTTTTTTGGGGGGGGCAATGTAATGTCGTTTTTAGTTTTTTGTATGCACAAGTTTCCTACGCCCCATGAGGCCTTGCGTCAAAAGTGGGCGCGACTTCCGGTTGGAAGTAAACAAAGCGCGATTTGACATGCTTGACACTCATTCATTCAACAGCTGACAGTCATTCAAGTTATAGCGATCCAAACTAGCTAACGATGTGGGAACACAACCTCAACGAAATTCAAAAGGGTCAAATAATAGTACCTTTACCCTCCGCAGTAGTTGATTGGGAGTATTATAATAACATTATTAATAATCAATACTCATCAAGGCATGGTGACAGACAGTTGTGTGAGCTGACAAACAATTAAAATAAAAAATACACACTTAGTCATTGTGCTTTGGTGTTTATTCAAAATTATAAATGAATGTGCTACTTGAATACATTAACTGGCACATTTGGTATTCTGTCAACACAGGCTTTGATCCTGAGTTTAGGAGTAACATCAGTAGCGAACAGCCAAACACATGCTGATAGAGTTTATAGAATATTAAGAATTTAAACCAATGTACACAGGAAGATTCGTCGTCTTTTGGGAGGTGATGGAAACTACAGTCGTTGGCAGGATCAGAGACGGGCTCTGGCAGGATCACTCTGATTTCGTTTTCAGCTTATGTTCAAAACAATCACGTTTAAGCCACTGAATTAGTTTAGTCCGGTTATACATAAAACCGCGAACAGCACATGTTGTCCCTGAGCTCCGTAACGACATCTCTCATTAAGATTTGCGTCTTTAAATAGTAAAATGATTCTCCGAAAAACAGCTAGCATCTTCGCTAACTAAACACACAAAATACCGTTAGAATGCTACTTCCGCCGCCTCACCGGAAGTTTCACCCACTTTATTTTTTACAGGAGCGCCCCTGCATTGATTAGGCAAACTGTCAACGCATTCTCATCACGAGGCGTCATCTAACTGACAATTTTGACCATGCTTCAACATCTGACGCTTTAGGCACCCTTTAGCGTCAGTTACATGACACAATCCTAGGGCGTCATCTAACTTACGCTAAAGGTAAAGCGTCAGTTAGATGACGTGGGTAGGTTTAGGTCTGGGGTAGGGTTAGGGTTAGACGCAGAATGGGCTGAAACTGTTCATTATCCCAAACAGTGGTTGGGTGTTACTGTAAGTAAATTAGCCAACTGAACAAATCCCTGCAATCGATAGATAGACAGATGGGGGTCTCCTAGCTTATCCTGTCATGGAAAAATTACAGAACATTAAACCTGCTTAAGTAGGAAGGCATTGTCCCCACAAAGCACAAACATCTGAGATGACTCAACCAATAGCCCTTTCCAAAAGGATTTTGTTAGCACTGAAAGCCAAGTAAATGAACCCCATCAGGGGTATAAAGTACCAGTAATGGCTTACAATGAGAGCTTGTGGCTTTTAATACAGCAGAAGTCCTTCAGTGAAGATATGTGGTCTGGCAAAAGCAAACGCAAGTTGAAAAGAACGTGTGGTTTGATAAAAAGGGGTAAGAGATGTACAGTAAAATTAAATAGAAGATTCTCTCCTCATTTCTGATGTCTTTTTAATATGATTTAAAATAAAATTTAAGTAACATTACTGTATACATGATATAGGTATAGCCTGTATAAAAAAAAGATAAATCAAAACGAAACAATATCCTCTCTCGCTATGTCAAACTTCTGTTCTTTCTCATGGGTGCAGTTGTATGTCGTCTTTGAAGCATAATGCAATTTTTGTGCCATGTGGGATATCAATAATGCCAGTGCTCCACACATATGTAATTTATGGGAAGTTGTGTCCACTCAAAAATGCTTCTCCGAAAGCTTTCAGTTGGTGATGACGTGACATCGTAATTGACCACAAACATAATGGGCTCTCTTCAGTGATGAGGAAATGTGATCTTCATTTTAAGTGGACACAATTTGCAAACGATTCCAGAAATTTCCAGGCCAGAGCAGCATCCATCAGTAAATGGGTTAGGCAGTATAATGGCGAGCAGCCTTATTTTATCTTTTGTCACTTTGATCCTATATTTACGTTGTCAAACGCATAAATCGTCAAACGCTAGGCTACCTATAAATTTTCTTTGTCAAATAGAGCGGGATACAATACTCAGTGATTGGCAGTTCTCATCATCTTGTTTGTAAAGGGAACCTGTCTGGAGTAGCCTACAGTATAGCAAATGGCGAATGGCATTACAGTTTACAAATCCTAAACTCATGGGAAAACGTCATTTCGCAAGGTGCCGTTTTCATACGAAAACATACGATTTTTAGAAAATGAAAAAAGCATTATGGATCCTCCTAAACATATCGTACGGATTAATATTTAAAAAAAATTAGTTAAGAATTGCCATAAGAATGGTTGCATCTGAAATCGAATATAGGCCTTATAGGACGTTAAAGGATGAGAACGGACTGGCCTTCCCTAGGCGAAAAACATTATGTGACAAATGTACTATGTCCAAATTCAGGGTACTCATAAAAGAGTCGGCAAAAAGTACCCGGATGACCTATTGTTCCAGCGAGATTCTAAAGTGTGCATTTTATGGACACTTTACTATCCCATGAGGACACGGGAGAGGATTTGTGAATGGTAGAAAGCGACACAACTGACGCAGGTCACATAATAATGACAACATGACGAATGTAGTACGCCCGGATTATATTCATACTACACACATTCATACTATATCCTCCTGGGACCTAGGAATACATTTTTGTCCACTGTAGTGGACATTGTGTTTTAGTGTATTTCTCTGACGCCATGCATGTCACAGTTTTTTTTCTGGATGTCCTGTAAAGAGCACATTCAGGGCAATACAGAGATACCAAATGTTTGGAGGTTTCACCATGAAAACAACTTCTCCTTGGTCTTTTAAAATGCCTAACATTAATTTAGTGATCAAATTTAGCACTCTTATGGAAATATGATAATATATTGTAATTATAATTTAAATCGAACAACTTTTCAAACTGTATTTCATCAGCCAACATCTCAGTCAGAAAGTCAAAATTTCTGTTTCTGTTACAGAACAGGGCATTGATTTCATACTACTGTAGAGGACATCAGGACATAAATCATGTTTATCAAGCATTCTGGGAGACATAACAAGTGAATATGTAAATGAATTATACATCAATATTCTTATGACATATTAGATATTATTATTAAAGTGTTGCTTATTATTACTCCAATTCTTACACTTCTTTTTTCACTAAATGTTGCTCCAAGAACACATTAATGTGCAAATTAGATACATTGAATCGAATGGGAATATTAATTAATGCCCATTTTACCCACATATTGCATAAAGTAAAATAGTGTATCAATTAATTACTCTATATCTTTCATAACATAGTTGAGAATCATCTTTATACAAATTTTGGTTTAAAAAAATCTGGAAAAACCCCAAACTGTATTGGTGATTGAAAAAAAAAATCCCATTGTTTTTGCATACACATATAATTTTATGTCATTTAATTGCTTTAACAACTGAGTCCTGGTGTCCACAGAGGACATAGTATAACATATGAACTAAATATAATTTTTTTGCCATTTGTTTCCTATGCTCTAAACAATGTGATGACATGAAAAAAAAATAAATTAAAAAAAAAATTTTCTGGGTCTCAGGAGGATATAGAACGCACTTTTTAATGGTCGTGAAGTAATTAGCCTACTTATTCAAAATAAGAACCTACGCAAGAGAGTATGCGATTTCGGACGCAGCTGTCGTGTTGGATTAAATTAGTGCAAGTTGGAGAGACCAGCAATATTTTTTTTATAAAACATTCACCTTAATTTAAAAAAAAACCTACAAATACCATATCTGAGAACATGAGAGTTGTAAAACAAAACAAAATGTCTATTTATGTCTATATATGAAGAGTTCAGATGCAAAAGCCTCTAAGTGGCATTTGAAATTTTCTTCTAAAATGAGGCATTTCTAAAAATGCCAGCGTTTCTAAAATGAGGAAAAATGTACTTTTTACCAATATGATGGTTCGTAAATAACACTTTACGGTAAGGGTACATGAATTATCATTAATTCATGTATAAATTAATGCATGAAATATGCATTCATCCATGCATTAATATCTCATGAATCATCTGTAACTAACACGGGTTCAACTTTTTTTATTCATGACTTAATGAATGAACAACACCTTAATTAAAACGTTAACTAAGATGAGCACATCATCATGAATTATGGTTTATTACACATGATCATGACGTTTTCTTTGTTCACAGTTATGCCACCATTAATAGCACATTGTTCATCCGTGTTTCAAAGGACCTAGTCACCACTTTAGTTAAGGGGTCAGTCACACGATGAAGTCATTGATAGATAATGCTTAGTTAATGATGACTTCTGTATTTGATTGACAGGATTTGTGTGAGCTGTGATTGGTCTATTATGGTGTCAGTCATCATTAACTAAGCATTATCTATTAATGACTTCATCATGTGTGTGGCTCCTCAACTAAAGTGGTGACTAGCTCACTGACTAGACAAAGAACAAAGAAAACATCATGATCATGCGTAATAAATCATAATTCATGATGATGTGCGTATCTTAGTTAATGTTTAATTAAGGTGTTGTTCAAGTCATGAATGAAGAATATTGAACTTGTGTTAGTTCTTGATAATTCATGAGATATTAATGCATGAATGAATGCATTAATATATACATGAATTCATGATAATTCATGTACCCTTACCGTAAAGTGTTATGATTGTACATTTTTGGAGGCAAAATTAAACCAGCAATGGTAATGAATACAGTGACTGTATGTGTGGTGAAGATGACAAAGACAAAATGGAAGAAACAGAGTCACAATGTGGAATACATTAAATTTACAGTATATGCGTAAAGAGTTTTCACAATTAGACATAGTGATGTGTTTATATTTATTAAAGGTTTGGTTTGTAAAAAAAAAAAAACATTTCCCTAAAATAAAGCTGAGAAAAGATGAGCAAAGCAGGCTATTAAGGAAATGCAGCCAAGGCCCCTTGGGGTCCGATGGAGGAGAGGCATGAACGTGAAAAGGGGAGGGAAAATGTGGTCAAAAGTATTTTTTTTTCCCAATGCATCAAGTGTTGTAACTCGAAGATCCCTCATTCAGCAGACGCACAGCAGTGAGGAACACACTGGTTTGTCGAGACTTTCTTCAGCGTACACTTGTTAGCATTACTACACACTCTACCATGGCTCCCAAAATGCTGCACTTCGTCACTGATTTCTTCGTCTATGAAACAGCCAAATCAGTTGTGGTGAAGAACTGGACTGTTGGAATCATCAACCGCTTCGTCCAGCTGTTGATTATTCTGTATTTTGTCTGGTAAGCTGTGATTGTGTCCTTGTTGCTAATATTAATTCAAACTCATTTTAAATATTCATGTTGGTTTAAGGGTTAGTAAATAAAGAAAAACGAATTAAATGTAATTAACCTTTGGAAATGTACATGTAGGCTAAATGTTTTGAATAATGAAGGTTTGGGACTAATTATTATAACTGCTGAAATGTATTATTTCTGTTTTGTTTCGTAAGTGCGTAAATGGGTGTAAGTGCACCATTAATTAGTTAATGACTCTGATTATCTATCTATCTATCTATCTATCTATCTATCTATCTATCTATCTATCTATCTATCTATCTATCTATCTATTCTATCTATCCATTCCATCCATCTATCCAACCATCCATCTATACATTTATCTATATATAGCCTGTTTATTGCCCATTTAAGATGACTAACTAACTTTTAAGCCAGAGAATGGTAAAAGTATTTTTTTTTAAATCATAGATGTTACTGTAATAGTGAACAGGTTTGTTGTTATGTGCGCATGTTTGTGTTTTCAGTTGGGTGTTCATGCATGAAAAAGGACATCAGCAACGGGACACTGGGATTGAGTCTGCGGTCATGACCAAAGTGAAGGGCTTGGGCTACTTCAATAACCGCGTGATGGACGTAGCAGACTATGTAGCTCCATCACAGGTCAGCAAACGCACATTTCAGCACTCAAAAAAAATAATATGTTGGCTTTAATTAATTTTAATTTGTCAACAGGTTCCACATAACTGGATTACGTTAAACAAACATAATTTGTTTATGTAACTTCAACATAATGGAATTGTGTAATGTTAAACTACCCAATTTAAGTAGTCTCAACATGAATTTTTAAAGGCTTCCTGACCTGATTCAAAGGCATTTTATTATATTCATTCATCCATTTATATTTCATTCAGTGACATTTAATTAAATTGATAGACTTTAGCTAGCTATTTGCTAGCAGAAGCACATATTAACATCTTGAATGCTAAGATTTGCATGCTCCTTCATTCAAAGCAATTGAAAATAACGAAATCAGTCGACAGCCAAACAAAATGTTCCACTCTTCTCCACAATGGTAACCCACTGTAATTTAAAAGCTTTAATAATTCCAATGTAATTTAACATTAAACACTATTACACACTATCAAGTCTTCCCCTTTTCTAAATTTCTAAAAAAAAAAAAAAAACATAAAATAACACTTAATTTTAACATTTATTCTCTCTTAATTCAACCATATGCAAAGTATGCTGGGAACTAAAAGCACTGCCCAGTTTCAGTTGAGGCAACACAAATCAATCATGTAATCCAACACAAACGGATTAAGTAAACTTAAGTTGTTTGTAGATTTAAGCAGATTGAACACAATAAAATTAAGTTCGGGCAAAATGGCAGTCGGCTCGCACTATACTGCCACCCTCTGGATGTACACATTTTTTTACTTAACATAAATGGTTTGTGTTTAGACAACACATTAGGATTTTGTACTGTTAAGTTGAGACACAATTACATAGACCTTAATAGAAAAAAACATTTAAAGTCAAAAAATATAATTATTATAAGTAAACTATATATAAATATATTATATGTAAAGTGCACAACCTCCCTAGTGAATGTTGAACTATATATGAAACGTTTTGGATCCCCCTTCTCTTCAAAGTCTTGGTCTGAGGTGAAATTTTCTGCTCATTTTTTCAGGGTGCTTCATCGTTCTCTGTCATCACCAACATGGTCATCACAGCCAATCAGACGCAAGGATTGTGCCCTGAGGTGACACCCTAACCTCAGCTAACTTTAAATATACTTTAAATATGCAACCTTATGTACTTACACACTTTCTCTCTCTACTGTTCCCTTGTCTGTCAGACTGACGAGAAGTTTAATTGCACAACTGATCATGACTGCAATAAGAATAACAGCTCAAATATAGGGAATGGTGAGTTTGTTCTCTTTCTAAGGCTGATATCACTTTCAGGTCTACTTTTCAGGTACTTCAGCGAGTAACTATAAATATGGCAGAGAAGCATGCTAATACTTTCTAGGTTGCTTGATACATCTCTCCTATTTGTACAGGTATTTTAACCGGCAAGTGCTTAAACAATACTGGAACAAATAGTACAGGAATGTGTGAAATTGAAGGCTGGTGCCCTGCAGAGGATGACAAAGTTCCTGGGTAAGAAAAAGTGCAACCTTTTGGACTTGTAATTTAAATATACATTGGGAGTTGTCTTGTAAATCCAAAATAGATAGTTTTAATGCTAGAAACATTCATATATATATCTGCTCACTCTTAGAAAGCCAATGAAAGAGGTGGAGAACTTCACAATCTTCATCAAAAACAGCATTCGCTTCCCTCTGTTCAATGTCACTAGGTGAGTTTATTGCCTTTGCATAAGGATTAAAAACTATACTGTTGTGATAACTCTTTTGACGAGTTAATGTAAAAACATAATTGTCATGACATACTGTTCATATATATATATATATCCAAAATTGATTATTTTTAAATTGTGGTAAAAAAAAAAAAAAAAAAAAACTGTGGGCAAAGTGATAGACTTATATTCAATGGTGTAAAAATAAAGCAAACAATAAGTTGACTGCACTGTTCATATATTCAATGGTTTATTAATCTGCCACTATAGTATAATAACGTTCAATCACCTTGTGATTGATTTGATTAATGTCAATAATTCCATAAAAATTCAAAACAACCCTACATTTATTGACAGCTCTAAATATCAATATAGTGCCCTTTTGAAATAAAGCCCAAATAATATCAATAGCCTAATGTTGCTTCAGACTACTGATGTGCTGTTTCTCTCTTACTTTCACAGGGGCAATTTCCCTTCGGATTTAGACCAGTCTTACATTCAGACATGTACATATGACCCAAAGGACCACCCGTTTTGTCCGATCTTCAAAGTGGGACATATCCTGAAACAACTCAATCAAAGTTTGGACCAGATTGCTGAAAAGGTCAACTCAACTTTGCCTTTCATCTCTTCCTATTTTCATGTTAATAAAAGAGATCAATTTCATTAAAAAGAAAGATTTCATTTTTATCAAAGATTATATAATAATAGAAAACAATATTACTGTTTTTTCTGTATTACTGTAAAAAATAAAACCGTATTTTTTTACGGTAAAAAAACGGCAGCTGTGGTTGCCAGAACTTTACCGTTAAAAATACGGTAGCAATGTTATTGGTTTTACGGTCTGAAATTAAATTTTACAGTAAAAAAAACGTATTTCATCAGATACCTTATAGAAGCTGCACAGTATAATTCACACAAACATTAAACACCATCATGGTAACACACATGAAATTTTAAAAAATGCGATAAACATTAATTTAACAACATTAAATGTAACACAAAACCCTAATGTACATAACTGATTAGAAAAAAACAAGAAAACTCACTGTAAAAAAAAATGTTTTCAAGATTTGTTATCACAACATTTTTTCTTTTGTCAAATCAACTTAAATAATTGATTTAGTTCAGATAACATATTATTTTGAGTTTCTGATGATTAAATCAATCTCCTTATTGTATTAACTCACTTTTTCCATTTCAATCAACTTTTGGAAACAGTTATTTCAACAAAAATACATCAAATGTGAAGTGTCCCAGGGAATTGTGGGAATGTCAATTTACGGTTTTTCACTGTAAAACTGTATGAGATCTATCACATTTATTTACCGCGTATAGTACTATAGTACTATAGAAACTTTCTGTTAACCAATTAACAGTTTTCCACCGAAGCATTTTTACAGTCTTTTACCCTTAAAATCACAATTATTTTTTTACAGTAATCCAAGTGGCTGAAACAAACAAGCTTCCACACCTACTTATTTAGCCTTATAGTCGTCATGTGTAACCTACAAAAATACTGTAGTATTTAATTCTGGCCTAGAGGGATGAATAGAATAATCTGCTTTAATGTGGAAAGCTTGTCACATGTAATAAAACGACTACCTGGTTTGTTTGTTTGTTTGTTTTGTCAGGGAGGAGAGATTGGTATTATCATCAACTGGAAGTGTAATCTCGACTATGATGTGGAGAACTGCAAACCCAATTACTTCTTCACACGCCTAGATGCTGCTTTTGAACACAGCAAAGCAACTAAAGGATATAACTTCAGGTAGCGCATGAACACACTTGGTTACTCATGCACCGTTCCCGATTTTCTGCAACTGCATCTTGTTTTTGTCTCTTTCAGGTTTGCTAAATACTATCAATCCGAAGATGGGGCTGAGTATCGAACGCTTCATAAAGCTTTTGCCATCCGTGTTGAAATAATAGTGTCTGGCAATGTAAGTATTTTGTACAGCCACCCTATAAAGCAGCTTTTGTGACACATGGGCTTGTGTGTGAGTGTGTGTAACTTTGCGTATTTATTTTCAGGCGGGAAAGTTTTCCACTGTGCCATTTCTGATTAATTTGGTCGCAGCATTCACTTCAGTGGGATTGGTAAGATTATTGTGACATGCAAAGATTAATGCTGGCAACAACAACAAAAAACATACATATTTGACTGTTGTATATTTTTGCAGGCTACAGTGTTCTGTGACATCATCCTTCTCAACTTCCATAAAGGGGCCGACGAGTACAAAGCAAAGAAATTTGAAGAGGTGCCAGACTATTTCTGACTTGAGTTTGCTTATATATATATATATGCAGAGATAAAGTAGAGTGATGTCTTATCTTTCTATCCCCTTATGACAGGTGTCAGACATTGTACAGGAGGAGTCAAAGACACCCTACCAGGGAAGCCAGGCGTCAATCAAAGCTTTGGGGAAGAGCTCAAATGATTCCGGGACCTTTTCTATTGGACGACAGGAGTGAGTCACTGCACGGCCCGAACAAACCCATGAGACTTTCAAATAATACTATTTAGAGGTTTTTTTTTTGTTATTTCCAGTTTCTTCAAGTAATAGTATAAATACCTATAGATAGTATAGATAGTATTGTTTTAAGTCCTTAGATTGTTTTAGTTTGCTTTAGGGTTGTTAATGCATTGAAGTAAAGCTATTCTTCCCTCGGCCTCAAACCCTCCGAAAACACATCTATACACCAGAGGTCAAATGTCTGTAAACACCTGCTCATTCTTTATCCTTACTATTTTTTTTACAATTTAGAATAATAATCAAGTCTAACTATCGAAATTATATGAAATAACAAGATGATAACTAAAAAATATTAAACAATAAAAAAATGTCTTTTGTCTTATCTTATATTTAGGCTTGAAGGAGTTTGAGTTTCCATGTTTGCTGGACACTTGTTGGCTGCTTTTTATACATTTTTGTGATCATTAATACACACGTTTATGCCACTGTAAAATCTAACATTGTTCTTACTAAGAATTTTTTTTTGTTAACTTTACTTAATGTCCAATAATTTGTTGAACTTACTTAAAATTTTGAAGTAATCTGTACTGTTTGCATGCTATGCCGTCGTTACTCAGAAAAACCTTGTAAACATTACTTGACTGGTTTGAGTACTTCCTAAGATCAGAGACAGAATTAAGTTGACAAAACTTAGATTAAGTAACAAAAACTTGATGCAATTAAGTTATGCTTACTTAATAAAATTAAGGCAACGAGTTTGCATAATAAAATTAAGTAAACTGAACTAATTGATTTTGGCTCAAGTGTGCATTTTTTTTTTTTTTTTGAATTTTTTTCTATTTTACACTAGGTACACAAAATAGTAACACTTAGGAACTTAAGGACAAAAATGACCCCATTAAAAAAAAAAATTTTTTTATTACAACATACAATTTTTAATCCCAGGGCCATTAAATGATGCAGTCTTTGTTAATAGGCATTTATTCTGTTGTCAAAGCTTCAAAATTAAAATGTTTACTATTTTTCACCAGATGGTGCCATTTTCTCTGGTTTGGCCTATAAAGAAAATGCTCGCTTTATTCCTGTTTTCTGCTTCTGCTTTTTATAGAGCCAATTGGATAAATTATTCATCAAAAATATTCATAAAATTGAAACCTCTATACCTTTTTGTTTCACTTCTTCAACTTTTGTTTTTACTTGACTGGTAGTATACAATATTTAAGCAGCAACAAATGAAATGACAAACAAAGAACAGTAATTTATTCATTAAGTAACAGATAAAAAATAATAAAATGTACAGTATATACACTTCATATGCCTTAGAAGCTAAAAATGCATTTAGGATTCATGGATATTTTGTGTGGTTAGTGTGAAATATTAGTCTAAATCAGCTGGATTATCAATCTGTTGACTTGGAGATTGTAAGTAATGTTAATCTTAAAAAATAATTCTATTGTTATTTTTATTACATTTCACTTTTATTTTAAAATTGAATTGAATGGCATATCAATATAGCATTGGCATATCACATTAAAATGATTTTTTTTTTCCATAATAAATGTATTAATCATAATTGTCTGTTATTTGTGCTGTCTCGCCAGTCTTACAGTTTGTGAACTGGAGTCAGATGCAAAGGGAGTTAAAATTTGTACTTCGCACTTTTGCTTTTTAAAGACATATTCCACTTAGGAAATGAAGGCCGGGGAGAAGGCTCCTCAGGGCAATCAGTATCATCATCTTCATCATCGTCATCATCATTCTCTGGCAAGTAGGTGGGTGTTAAGATGGTGACCTCCTCAGAGAATCGAACGCGTCGTTGAGTGCCTTCCATCCTCCTCTGGGAGATGAATAGAAAGAATGACATGATGTTATTGTTACAATATGATTACGCTTGAAATAATATAATGTGTTTATAATGGATACATAAATTGAATCGCCATTTGAAAAGACCAGCTGTTGCAGGCCGGTTCATGTTCTATAACTCAACTTAAAGGGATAGTTAACTTGTAAATGAAGATTCTGTCATAATCAATATTGACTGTATCTCTCTGTAAACCTGTATGACTTTCTTCTGTGAAACAGAAATATGACAGTATATTCCTGTTTATTTAAATGTTGAATCTGGTTAAAAAGATAAACTCTTGCTTGTACACCATGCTGAGTTATAAAATAAATAAATAAAAAAACAGCATCAATCATCCTTGCTGAATAAATGTACTCATTTCTTTTTAAACATTATTGCTCCCAAACCATTGAATGGTAATGTAGATGCTTATTGAAAGTAATGAGGATCGTCCTCATAGCAGTGTAGGTTGCTGATGTTAAGTGTGATGTTAAGTAAGATGATCAAAGTGTGACTTAGAAAATCTGTCAAAAAAATTGTAGATACCTACATCGTAGTAGCCAGTGTCACAAGACCCGCTGAAAATCAGCACCACCCAACAATTAACTCATCTAAAATTACAACCATCTTGACATAACACATGTGCGTCAGTAATAACAAACTATGTTCACACCCTAAACTTTAATCAGCGGTTAAACAATTCTTCCATGTTTAATCAAAATTACACCACAAAACTGATACTAATTTCATTAAAAAATCAGGTATATCGATTCAAGTTCCCCTGTTATGTTTTTGTTGGGTCATCTGACAAATCAGGGCAGAGTTGACCAATCACAACAGACTGGACCATCTGACCAATCAGAGCAGAGTAGACCAATCACAGCAGTCAGAGTAGGCCAATCACAACAGGCTGGACCATCTGACCAATCAGAGCAAAGTAGACCAATCACAGCAGACTGGGTCATCTGACCAATCAGGGCAGAGTAGACCAATCACAACAGACTGGGTCATCTGACCAATCAGAGCAGAGTAGACCAATCACAGCAGTCTGGACAATCTAACCAATCAGAGCAGAGTTGACCAATCACAACAGACTGGACCATCTGAGCAATCAGGGCAGAGTAGACCAATCACAGCAGTCAGAGTAGACCAATCACAGCAGACTGGGTCATCTGACCAATCAGGGCAGAGTAGACCAATCACAGCAGTCTGGACAATCTAACCAATCAGAACAGAGTAGACCAATCACAGCAGACTGGGTCATCTGACCAATCAGGGCAGAGTATACCAATCACAACAGACTGGACAATCTAACCAATCAGAGCAGAGTAGACCAATCACAACAGACTGGGCCATCTGACCAAATAGGGCACTTTAAAACTGGCTTATTGAATGCATATTTTCTTCTGTCATGTAGTAAATCATACCTTTTTGACCGCAGTCTCCAAAGATACAGAAGACACTGAGATGGAGTCCATCAGCGAGTTGAGTGAAGACGTGGGTGAGTCTGAAGTCTCTGTGGCCATTAAAGAGCTGCTCTGGTCCTCGTCCTCCATGTCTTGTGTTGTGTGTTCAAATGGATCTCTCCTCTTTGTCCAATGCTCTCTTTTACGGCTTATAGATCCATAGGATTTTATGGACGATCTGGCCATTGGCTGAGAGAAAACGAGGAAAAGAAATAAGAAAGAATTAACATATATTCTAACATGTTGCTAATTACTAAGAAATCAATATTGTTTCTTAATGCTTATACTTTCACCTTAATGAGTGAAAAGTCCAAGAGAGGTATGAAATCCTCCGTCCCACCTCGGTTGGGTTCAGGTACTTGACTAGACATCAGTTGTGGATCACTATGGTCAGTTTCCTTTGATTTGTTCGGATCAAGCTGGGAAAACTGTGATTGTTCGTTTGATTGCTTACTGTGGTGAGATTTACTGAGTTTCAGATTGCCGTTTTGTAACACGTTTGTAAACGGGTCAGAAGTTTGTAATGTATTTTTGGTGAGATCAGTAACATATGATGAAGGAACACTCATCTGGGACATCTTGGTTTGGTTGTAAACAGGTTTAGTATCGGTTGGGTAATTGTGAGTCCATTTACTTTTCTGTTGTTCTTCACGTGATTGGTTGATATTGATTTGTGGCTCATTTGATTGGTCCTGCATGGTGCTGCAAATTGAGAAAAACTGAGCCCACTCTGTCCCGCTGAAGATCTCCTCCATTAAATTCGAAGTAGTGCTAAATGAGAAAAGACTTTTTACTGAGAAAAAGGGTGAAAGATTAAGATAGAAGTTTCACCATTGCTCTGAATTGCTCTCATGTTTTCTTTTTAGCCCTAACTGGTTCACACACTCTTTCTCGATGAGACAGAAGTTTTACAAGAAAAAGAAAGTGATTCATGGATCAGACACGTGGAATGATAACTATGTCTGCTGCATATTTCTAAAATGTTTACCTCATGTAGCTTAGTAAGGCAGGGCCATCTTCATCCAGTGTTCTGTTGATCGGTTCATGGTGGATATCTGTAGCCTCAGTGGGTGCCGTAGGTGTGTTGTTCACATAGATGGGATCCGATAATGACGAGAAATTACTCTGAATATAAGCAGAAAGGACTAGTGTTTTAAAATAATTCTAGATTTTGCGTCCCGTGTGTTTTTTCAGTCCGTTCTCATCCCAAGGCGTCATATACTGACACATTTGACAATGCATATACATCCAACGCACATGGCACCCTTTAGCGTCAATATGAGACGGAGTTACTGTATATTTGGGCCAGAAGGCGCCTCTAGTGGTCTAACCCTAACCCTAGCCCAGAACTAAACCTCCCCATACTCTGTCCGTGTAATATTGACGCTAAAGGGTGCCATGTGCGTCAGTATATGATGCCTTGGGATGAGAATGCGTTGGGTTTTTAGCACATTATAATTCAGTTGCTAGGTGGTTGCAAAGAAGGGCCTAAAACAGGCTTTTTGCCACACCTGCCAACGGCCGTGACTTAAGAAAAAAACAGGCTGTCAGGCAGAACAAAATTTTAGATACCAGCGAAAAATTCACAATTCTCTATTGAAATTTCGATACAATAGCTAAAACTACTAGCCTGAATCATTATTAAAGACAAGTAAAAGTAGTTGTAGAGTAGTTGAATGAAGTAATCAAATGTAAAATAACAGTGGATAGTATTCATTGCTTAAATTAAACAAATTAATCATGTTTAAAGTTACAAAAGTTATTCAGTCAAGAGCAGTGAATGATTTTTTTTTTTTTTGTCCTTTGTTCTTTGATTAACATATGGTTAATCTTTTCCACTCCATGGTACGGTACAGTTCGGTACGGCTCAATTGTGGTGCTTTTCCACTGCATGGTACGGTACGGTTCGGTTCGGTACGGCTCAATTGTGGTGCTTTTCCACTCCATGGTACGGTACGGCTCGGCTTGTTTCGGTTCGCTTTAAATGGTACCTGGTCTGTTGAGGTTCCAAGCGTACCGTACAGGTACTAAATGTGACGTGAAACACTGCAGATCACTGATTGGTCAGACAGAATCGTCAGTACCAGCGTAAATTGTATTTGCGACCAATAGACATCGACACAAGAAACCAAACCCGCTAGATTTAAATAGCCAGTAACAGCCACCGCTTTTACCGTTCAGTCTATAATCCCACCCACTTTAAAGCGGTACTAAATGCAGTGGAAAAGCAACCGAAAGCTAACACCGAGCCGAGCCGTGTCGAGCCGAGTCGTATCATGCAGTGGAAAAGCGAAGCGAGACGAACCGTGCCGCACCGAGCCGAACCGTACTGAGCCGCACCGAGCCGTAAGCAGTGGAAAAGCGCCAATAATAAAACAGAAAGCAGCAGAAATATTAGGCTAATATTAAGATACGATACACTGATACAGGTACACATCTACTCTTCCATCTATTTCCGTTCACTTAAGATATAACCGACTATGTTTACTAGGATACTCTCCGAGATGGATATTTTTGAATTTTTGGGGTGAATTTGTGCATTCAATGCTCAATTCAGTATTTCTGCGCTGTCTGAGACACAGCTTTCTGTGTGCGCTTCAGATGTGTGCACGCACAAAACTTCCCACACAGCGTGCAAGTAACGAATTGAGTTTCCTTTTGCGTCTTCTAACGCTTGAATATTTAAATTGCCAAGGCTTACATTTTTTTTGCCGATGCAGCATTGGCCCGTCAACTGTCACGTCCATGTTTGTTCTCACGACATTGCACTGGCGATTGACACAGTTTATGTTGCTAAGGCATTCTGAGTTTTTTTAGCACACTGTTACGCAGTTGCTAGGTGGTTGCTATACTTGACATAATTTCATAATTTTCAGAACATTTCAGTATCCAAACAGACTGTGCTGGGCATACGCTAAGTGTTTCTATGTTTTGTTTTTCCAAATTATTAATTATTAAGTATCCAAACAACAGTCGTGAATTCTAAATTAGCCTAGCTTAATAACTTTGCAAGTTTGCAGTGTTTGGTTCAGTGTAGTAGCCTAATATTGCAAGCTCCACTAATAGGCAAAGAACTATTTCAAAACTGGCTTTAACTGAATTACACCAAAATACTCACTTGTACTTCATCCTGCGCTAGTCTTTCTCCATCATCTCTTTGTCTGGTCATTGTGCTTCGGTGTCTCTCTCTCCATCTCTCTTTCACATTCTGAGCCCACCTTTTAGCTCCCCCCCACTTCTTCCTACTTGTTTTTGTCGTTTTTCCTGATTGCTCGTGATGTCTGGTGCCTTCAATTTTCTCATTCGAAGCAACCCAGCTCCATGTGCCACTTTGACCCTTGACCTCTGGTTTTTCCACCACTGAAGATGATGGTGTCAGTGTGGGAGCCAGAAGGTCAGGGGGGTTTTGGAAGGATTCTGTTTTGTATGACGGTGGCACATTTGAGCTGGTGTTCCCTTCCAGAGAAAATTGTTGCAACTTCTCTGGCCTGGGCATCTGGTTGTCTCCGACCCAGGAAGTGACATCATCGGTCCTCTCTGACGTAAAGCGTGTGTGTTCGCCCCAAATTAATGGTGGCCGTTTTGGTTTAGTAGAGAATGCCGAGTTGTGTTTACTGATCCTTTTGACGGGTTGCGGAGTCAATGCACCCTCAAAATGAGAAGATTGTTGAGTCCATGGATTCTCCCTCTTATTCCAAACTGAGGTGCTTCCATCTCGCTCTTTACTTTTGGAAGAAAATCCAAACGGATAAACTGTTGTTTTTGATGAATCCTCCCCTGTTTCGTACATACTACATGTTTGCATATCAGCATGTGAGCTACTGTTGGTTGTTGTGTTTAGCTGTAATTTCTGAAGCATAGATTCCAGTAAGGCATGAGTGTCTGAAACAGGGTTCATCTCCTCCATTGGGCTCTATACCACATTTGCACACATGAGTAGTCAACTCACAGATAGAGGCAAGATGTAGGCTACACAATAAAGCAGACTCACTCTAGACGCTCAACTTTCACCCATGCTGGATAATTCCACAGATCCTTCATGTATATCCTCATGTTAGTCCATTCCAGTATTTATTTCAGTCCGTCATTCAGCTCCCCATGTTTTTCATCTCTCCTCTCTAAATCTTTTCTTGATTTATGAAATCTTGCAAAAGAAAGGAGTGTTATGAATAATAGTTCAAGACGGAAAGAGAGGAAAGAGGTGTGTCCAACACCCAGATGGACAGGTAAGACGAGTGTGTCAGGACGAAACATTTTGTATTTTTGTCACTCCCTCTGACCAGCCGCTGAATGATGAAGACATTGTGTCTTAAACCCGTGAGAACATTTTTATGTCTTAATATGACGTGGAGCGATTTCATTTAATTGGTCACCTTTTTTCTTTTAAGCAGCCAACATAATGCTGTTCTCTAATGCAAAATTAGAGAACTGGTATTAACACTAATTGTAATAATGGTATTTAGCTAGATTGCTGTAGATTTATATAATTATTAAGA
The DNA here is from genome assembly GCF_016745375.1 of Pimephales promelas. The sequence goes on along the minus strand of NW_024121543.1, from coordinate 18,289,860 downwards.
TTTCTATTACTAGAAAGTAAAATACAATAAATGATATGGTTACAATGTAAATCAAAACTAGTCAATAAGAAATTAATGAAGTAGAATAATGTGATGTTAATTTGAATAGGCCTACTTCAACAACACATTAACAAAGGGGTCAAACAACATTTTGCTGAGGACAATAAAAGAAAATATGCTCAAACAAAAATATGTTACGCTAATATAGGATAATATAGAATCTTGCTGTGATGCTGTTGTTACAAAAATTGTAATGACAATATCAAACAGCCGTTTATTTCTATTCTTATTTAAACTAATTATAAAGTATTATGATTAATATAATTTCATTGACATTTAACTTTAAGAGGATCCTGCAGAACCTGTTTTTAAAGTTTAAGCAGTTTCCTTGCGTAATTTTATGTTGGAACCATAGGGAACAGAACCTTCTATTATGTTGGGCGCTTTGTTATGACGCAACACCTGTGTCAGTCTGATACCTCCCTCTGATTGGCCAGAGCCAAAAATACGCGCCACACATGTCGTATTCGAAGTAAACAAATTCTTGAATTATCAGCTTCTAAAAAGTTTACAGTTGTCTGAATTGTGTACTTTGTGTTGTACGATAACAGATAACAGCTCTTAAACGTATCTTTACGTGCAATTTCTTGCGTTATATGAGCCACTGGCGTCGGTCATGTGGCCGGTTCCGTGATTCTACACATACACCAGCTTGAGCCGGAGGAAAATTAATGTAAACAAGTGTATGTTGTTTAAAAATAATATTGTGGACAAGCAAATATAATGGATTGTGTTGCAACCGGAGGAAACGTGAAAGGTAACGTTAATAACGCGTTTTTCAAAATATTATAATTAAACTTCCTATGTGAACTTCCCCTGCTTTTATATAAAAGGCTTTCTGAACAGAAGTTTAGTCATGCACACCTTTTTTTGTGCGTGTAGTTTTAGCAAAAGCCATACATTCGCTGTCAAGAATCGGAGAGGAGCTGTATTTGGAGCCTGTGGAGGATGGGGTAACGTTATGTGTTTGTTCCCAGTGTTTATGATTATGTGTTTATGTTTATGATAGACTAATGTGAGCTGTTAAAATAATGTGACTTGTGTGTGTTCTGTGTTTTTAGCTGTCCCTTCGGTCGGTTAACTCTTCCCGGTCAGCCTTTGCCTGCTTCCTGCTGTCTCCTCTCTTCTTCCAGAAATATCAGGCTCCTTCAGACCAGAACTTTCGCTGCAAAATACCCATCAAGGTAACATTTCCTGTTCTGTTAACTCCATCTCTGCAGTTCCTCAATATTTTGGGAACTAAATACTTGTCAATGCATCATCACGTAAACACTATAATGTGTCTATCTATTAAAGTCGGCATGAAACAGATTGCTATAGTGTTTTCTTCCCTATTGTTATGTAGCCTATATCTGAACGAGCTTGATTTTGTCCTAGGGTGACCACCATCAAACATGTGGGACGATTATAAGTTTGCGTGGGACAATGTGGGACATGTTACCGACCCTGAAACTGTTATGTAATTTAACTTAATAAAAACATTTTTATTCTACCTTTCAGCTGTAAACAATGAACAAATAAATACAAAACAACATGAAATTAGATAGTCTTTCTTATATATTAAGAATATATTAAAAACCAAAAACTTTCATTTTTTTAGAAAGGATGTGAATTAAAACAACCACAGCAAGCAACAGGTTAAACAACGACCGATAAATTCTGTTAAATTACAAAATTTTAATTGACCGAATTATCCATTTGTTTTCTGACAGGGAACACCAATGGAATGAATCACCAGTCCACATTTTGATTGACAGCCGTCAGAACCTACTAGTGGCCGTGTTTACTGCTTTCTTTTCAACCAGTGGATAAGATATAAAAAAAAACGGCTGTTGTATTTGTACGCTACTTAGACGAAGCGCTGTTAAATATAGGTGAAAAACTACGCTGCAAAAATAAATAAACAGCTTTCTTAATATGATAATTAAAAACCAATAGACTGATTAAAATGCGGGACTTTTCCTCAATATGCGACGTGCGGGACAAGGGGTGAAAATGCTCTGCAGTACAACACAAGTCACCCTATTTTGTCCATGGAGAATTGATTGGATGGTTGCGGTTTGCTATTGGTCGATCTGATGTAAGTGACAGTTTGTCCCGCCCTCGCACCAGTAAACGCGTCATCAGAGATGTTTCCTCAAGAGTTATTTTAAAGGGTCACCCTCATGTCATTGCAAACCCACAAGACTTTCGTTCATCTTTGAAATACAAATGAAGATCTTCATTCTGAGTGATTTCTGTCCCTCCATTGACAGCTACACAACTACCAAATTGACACTTTGAGAGAGTTCATAAAGAGAATGTAAAACTAATCCATATGAATTGAGAGGATTCTTCCAAATTTTCTGCAGAGACTGCTTTATATGATGAACAGATTGAATTTAGTCTTTTATTCACATATAAACATTCATCAACTCACACATCAGTTGTGCTAATCATGTTCGCTTGATGTGCGAGAACCAATGAGGTTCATTCTCGTGTTACGCGTCACGTTTGAGCTTCAGAATGTAAAATCTTCTTGAAGTCTACTTGTCTTTTTCTTGTGTTCTTCAGAGTGTTCAGGCTGTGTTCAAGTCCCTGTCGTCTCTGGATCGCTCCGTAGAAAAGTGCCGTATTCAGCTGAACAGTGAAAAGAGTCGGTTGACCATAACTCTGCACTGTAAACACGGTAAAAACGTTCCCCTGAAAAAAAAAAACATTGTTACATGCTTTTTCTTAGTAGGATTAAATGTAATCTATATCATCACATAGCTCTAAATATAAAGTTGATTATATAAATTAATTGAATTTCCAACTTATCCACATACATACAGTACAGACACACGTAATTATATAATTATATATGAATTTCTATATAATTTATATATGAATTTCCATATAATTTCGTAATTATATGAATTTCCATATAATTTTGTAATTATATATGAATTTCTATATAATTTCTATATGAATTTCCAAATAATTTCGTAATTATATGAATTTCCAACTTATCCACATGCATACAGTACAGACACACGTAAAACAATACATTCTTTATAGCAAGTCTCAACTGCTTATATCATTGCAAAATGTAAATTATATTATCACCAAATCTCTAATCTGCTAATTTCGACTTTAAGGCATAAAGATATTAAAATACTACACTCATTAACTTCATGATTTTCTGTAAAGCCACGTTGAGCGAATGTGTATTGTGCGAAGCGCTATCCAAATACATTTGACTTGATTAACCTTCATTATGGTAAAATACACACACATTTTATTTTATTCAAACTTGTTACCAATCTTGCATAGAAATGGCATTTTTGACAGTATGATCAACTAAACTGTGTGTTTGTTACAGGGCTCTTGAAAACACATAATTTGTCCTTTCAGGACTGTGAGAGTTTGCAGGCCGTGTTTGATAAAGAAAGCTGTGCAAACGTGCTACAAGCTCAACCCAGGTTTACATTAATCTTAATGCCTCAATATTAATATCAACCCATTTGCAGTACCTTTCAGTGTGTGTTTAATGAAGTCGTGTTGTTTACTGTAGGTTGATGGTGGACACAGTTCTGCATTTCCCTCCATCTCAGGAGGAGGTGAATCTGTCAGTGAGCAGTGACCGAGTGTGGCTCAGGAACCACGTGGAGGATGACGCAGGTATCAGCCGTTTCAGTCTTCATTCTGCTGCTATGCAGAAAACAAGTCAAGTCAAAGTTTTTTCCTCTCTCAGACTCATCACGGGCAATGATGACTGAACTGTGTTTGAGCTCAGTGGAGTTCGATCATTTTGCCATCAGCACTCAGACCAGCATCACCTTCTGCCTCAAAGAGCTCAGGGTGAGTGTGTGAACTCACACAAACATTCACATAAACAAACCTAAAGATAGGTCAGTGTGACATATTTCTGTAAACATATTAATCAATGCAATAATGATCCAATCAGTGACTAATAAAGGTGCCCTAGAATGTGAAATTTAATTTATTTTGGCATAGTTAAATAACAAGAGTTCACCATTGTTTTCTCCTTTTTACTTAAATCTCGTTTTTGAAAAACACCCCTGAAAAACAGGCGAATCTCCACATAACACCGACTGTGACGCAACAGTCGGGATCATTAATATGTATGACTCCTAACATGAGCATACAGTATTTCAGCCCATGTTCAATGACAGACGAGACGGAGCTGCGCAGTCAAAGCATGGCAGTCGCTCAGTGTTCGGATGTACACATGAATACAAAAATGTTTTTTAGTTCCTTCATCCGAGCCTCTGAAGAAACAATGGGTTCATTTTATTTTCTCTGGAAATTTTCAAACATTTCACAGACGACTGTTTCCTCAACTTGGGCCAAGAGCTGGCCTATCGAGCTACCTAGCAATACTTTCTGATGGGTAATTGTTGTTCATGCTCAGACAGGTAATCATTCTCTCAAAATCGTTCAATACTGTTTATGCATCAGTGAGTCAAGCCAGTGATCAAATATCAACTTCACATCATTTATTTTAGTAGGATGAAAAAAAAAACGTATTTAAATTGTGAATAAATTATACAGAAAGCGATCAAAGAACAATCTTTCCACGCAGCGCGAGTTTATCTGGACACTTGCCAAACTCGTTATGAATTTAATGACGCACGTTACACTGCAAACGAAGCTCTTACTGTATTAACATGATCGTGTCTGCATTGGGGAAAGCATTAGAGAGAGTGCAGAAACTGCTTTACAATGATAATATCCTCATCCTCGCCATCGACAGACTGTCCTCTGCTTGCTAAATGCTCATCACAGCAACATTTTATGTGATGAGAATAGATCTAAATACTTCAAAAACCTATCACGATTCGTTAATCTCGATACCTGTAATAGTAAAAACCTATAATAGCTGTAGTAAAATTATTCGAGAGAGTTTCACATGTAATACATAGCTAATTCATATGCAAGAATGTCAGCCAATCACAGCAGAGGCCGGTTACACACAGCAGACACGCCCCTTCAAACAGAGCGTTCATATCAGAGGCTAAAATCAGGCTAGGAAAAATGCCTTTTATTTCTAAATTATGACTATTTTTGATCTAAAAAACATACTAACACTATAAGGGCAACCCAGGAATCATTAAAAAATAGTAAAAAAACATTCTAGCTAGGGCACCTTTAAGCATTTGCCTATTTAAATCCAAACGAAAGTTTGTAAGGTAATCTTGAGTGCCATAAAAGGCGCTTATAAATACAATGTATTGTTATTTCTTATCATAATCATATATCATGTTTTCCCTTTTCTTAAAAATTGTTTGAAGTTTGAAATGTGAGATTTATAATTTTAGAAAACCTTTGTTAAATTGTCATCATCATTTTGATGGTTTAGCGTTTTACCTTGAAACTGCCCATGACCTACATCCACCTACTTTTGACTTAATTGAATTTTTTTAATTAGGTTTTAATTGCCCTGATTAATCATGCACAAGAAGAAAAGGTACATCTGTTATAGTAAAAACTTGATTGGTGTCAAATGTAATGTTTGCTTTTGTCTTTTTTGCTTCTCCTTAATGTATTTAACCTTGGTTTTGTCATTGAATTTGCCATTTTTGTCTCTCTGGCTTTCCAACAGGGTTTGCTTGTATTTGCTGAGTCGTCTGGTCTTCCAATCTCTATTTATTTTGATGAGCCAGGCAGGTTAGTTTATATTTGTTCATGAACTAGCCCAAATTCACCTTTTGTCCACTGAATTTTCAAAATAAGGATTTATTTTCAAAAATGTTATGTACACTACCATTGAAAAGTAATATAACTGTTTAATTTTAATAGTTTTACATTTTAATATAATATTTTAATATTTGTGAATATATGTAATGTATACCTGTGATCATCAAAGCTGAATTTTCAGCATCATTACTGCAGTCTTCAGTGTCACATGATCCTTCAGAAATCATTCTGATGATTTGATGCTCAAGAAACATTATCATCAACATTGTTGTGGAATCATTGATATTTTAACATTATTTAATGAAAAGAAACTTCAAAACAATAGCATTTATTTGCAATGGAAATCTTTTGTAACATTATAAATGTTTAATCTAACAATGTGATTGTGTTTAAGTCCAGTAATCCTGAGTGTAACAGACAGTGTTCTGGAGGCTAATTTTGTCCTCGCTACACTGTCAGAGGACTCGCATCCAAAGAACCACGGCAAATCCAACCCAAAACAGTACGTCAGATCCTGAAATATGGAATATAATCAATCCTATAAACGTAAGATTCATTTCTATTTAGTACTTTTATTGTTGTTTTCCCCTCAGCCCTGATACAGAGCAACCACCAGACGACTTCATGAATGACGACATGGACTCATTTCTCATCGCCATGGAGACCAGTGAACTTCCTGGACCGTCACATGCACCCACATCCCCCCCGCACACCTCCAATAACAGAAAACACCCATCCAGCGAAGAGGAGCAGGAGGAAGCACTTGCAGAAGGACCTCCCAACAAAAAGGTACTATAATCTTAAAACATAGTAAAAACATAAAACCTAATGCCCACATCTCACTGATTATTTATCCCTGCCTTCTTTTCTTTCAGTTTTGTTCACTTTTCTTCGGTTCAGTCCTGCCCACGCTGTCTCAGCGGACCAATCAGACGATACAGAGCCAGGAAGTGCTCGCAAGTGACAGTGAAGACGAAAATCAGGCAGAAACATCATAGCGATGTGGAAACATGCAACCTCACAAAGACTGCTAAAGACATTTACACACACACACACTTCTCCTGATTTTATTTTCTATCAAAATAATAATGAGTTTAAACCAAGAGATGAAGCAGTGAATAAAACAAGCCACATCAAATCATTGAACGGCTCACATTAAAACATCTCACTCGCACTGTGAAATGCGAATATGTGGTCAAGTCTCTGATTATTTAGAAGTAATTGTCAGAAAAAGGGTCCGAGTTCCTCCTGGAGCGAGATGTCTGAGAGTCACTGTTCCCCGTGGACACGACGTCATTGGCACACTTCCTGCTGAGCACCTGGAAACTCTTCCCTCGTGTCTGAGGCTTTTTCCTCTCTTTTCCTTTGTCCTTTTCCAGCTCTTTCTCTCGTTTCTTTCTGTCTTTCTCTTCCCTTTCTTTGCGCTCTTTCTCTCTCTTCCGCCTCCTCCTCTCTTTCGCCGTCAGTTTCTCCTCTTTCTCGCTAAAGTCCTGGATGAGGATTTTGGGGATGGTGGTTTTGCTGGTCTCCCCACGGAGGCGACGGAACAGACCCAGACGTTTTGGATTGTCTGACTTTGTCGGTGAGCTAGGCTGAGCGTGTGTGTCTTGTGTAAGTGTGTGTGTCGTATTTTCTGAAGGCGTGTGTTCTTGCTGCTGTGGCTCTCTGAAGGTGTCCTCAGAGAGGATTGTGGGATAGGAAACCCGTGAGCTGGAAGTCCTTCGCACACAGAGATGAGCTGGCGGGACGTTTGGGTTTGGGGATTTTGAAGATTGAATTAAAAAGGGAGACTCTAAACCCTGGCTGTTTCCTGGTATTGCACATTCACTGTCAGTAGGATTGCCAGATCCAGCAGTACAATCCTCTGTATTACACTCAGGGTTGCCAGATACAGCAGTCACGTGATCTCTGTTGGTCTCTGGGTTGTCAGATTCAGTTGCCTCTTTGTAACCCGGGTTGCCTGATACAACAGCTGAATCATCTTTATCACTTTCTGGGTTGCCAGATCTAGTTGTAACATGCACATCACTGCATTCTGGGTTGCCAGATCCAACATCTGATTCTATTATATTACCATCTGGGTTGCCAGATCCAGTTGCAACATGCACATCACTGCATTCTGGGTTGCCAGATCCAACATCTGATTCCATTATATTACCATCTGGGTTGCCAGATCCAACATCTGATTCTATTATATTACTATCTGGGTTGACAGATCCAGTTATAACATGCACATCACTGCATTCTGGGATATTACCATCTGGGTTGCCAGATCCAGTTGTAACATGCACATCGCTGCATTCTTGGTTGCCAGATCCAACATCATATTCTATTATATTACTATTTGGGTTGCCAGATCCAGCATCTGATTCTATTATATTATTATCAGGGTTGCCAGATCCACTTGTAACATGCACGTCACTGCATTCTGGTTTGCCAACAGCCGAATCTACTGTGTTGCTCTCTGGGTTGCCAGATTCAACAGCAATTTCCACCTCATTGCATTCTGTCTTTTCAGATTCAATAATAACATCTGTCACGTTGCTTTCAAGGTTGCTAATAGCAGAATCCACGAGATTGCTCTCCGGATTGCCAGATTCAACAATAATTTCCACACCATTGCTTTCTTTGCCACATTCAGAGGTAAAATTTATCGTGTTGCTTTCAGGGTTGCCAGATTCTGGAGAAACGTGCATTCCATTGCTTCTTTCTGAGAGGATAGTATCATCCTCTGGATTGTGTGTGGGGTTGCTCGATTCTTCAGTTGTATTGACTTCACAACATATTGTATTTTCAGATCCTGGTGATTTAATTTCTTCACTATTTTCGGGATCGATTTCACTGTTACTAGATGTGGCAACAGCGGCAGCATCATTGTCACTGTGTTCAGAGTGTCTAGATGCTACTGTTGCATTTGGTTCAAGGGTGTTTGTGTCATCAGCAGGATCCGATTCAATCTGCTCTGGGTTGCCAGATCCTTCTGTATCCCTCACAGTGGAATCCATTGGACAGTGCACTAACTCTTCAGATGTAACGGTAGCATCCATGTCATTGTGCTCCGGCTCGCTTGATTGGGATTGCTGTACGGGATCTGCTGATCTCTCCGGATGCTCTTCTTCAGTTTGTAAGAAGGATGCTTCAGATGTTTGCAATGGGTTATTGTCTCTCTCTTCTAAGCTTAAATCTTGTCTTTCTTCCCCCAATCTCTTGTCATCTTTCTCCTCACACATCTTTGAAGGCTCTGTTATCTCTTTGGCTTCCTTTATCTCCTCCTCAGGGAGAACATTAAACTCTAATTGCTGAAAACCTTCATGTTTTTCACCAGGCTCTTCCTCTTCCTCTGTAGGTGTGTGCATGTACAAATCCTTTTCTTTCTGCCTTTCTGAATTTTCTTGTTGATCGCTAGATGTTTTGTCCTGTACAACATGTATCTGCACCTCTTTCTCTGGGATACTTTCCTCATTTTGCAAGTTGTCTTCAGGTTTTATGACAATTGGCAACCTATTTTCTGTTTCTTCTTGTCGTTCACAGTGTTCTGTTTGTATTTCTACTTCCTGGATGTTGCTATCTGGCTGTGTTTCCTCTTCCTGTTTACTGAACACAGTCTGTATATCTTCTTCCTGTGATGTTTCAACAGGTGAACTTTCTTCTGGCTCTAAAGTCTTCTCTTCCACAGTCTGTTCATCTTGACCTCTGTCTTTTTCTATATTCTGTTCATCCTGATGTCCTTGCGTTTGTTTACTCAGTTCATCTTGGTTTGTGATCTGTTCATGATGGTGTGTCTCCTCAACCACACACCGTTCTTTCTCGTCTCCTTGTGTTGTTGCTGAATTATCTTTCTGTTGGTTTAAAGATGCTTCTTCATGCTCTTTCTCAAAAACATCAGAGTCAATACTGGAGGACACCACCACTGAGATGTTTGGATGTGTGTTGCGGTCTTTGTGTTTGTGTGTGCAGAGTTCATCTGCTAGCCTGTCCCGTTTGTCCCTTTGCTCCCCAACGACACCACACACACTCTTCCTCCTCATCTCCTCTTCATCGCTCTCCTCCACCAGACTACGTGAGAATTTTCTTCCCCCTCCATCCCACTCCTCTGTGTCAGTCTTACTGCTCCTCTTCCTCCATTTCTTGCGCAGAACCGAAGGAGAAAGAGAAGAATGTGAGCGCATTAGAGGAATGATCAGGCTCCCCTTCTGTCGCTCCTTCTTTTCGTGTTCCTTTTGTTTATCCTGGACTCTTTCCCATGCCATCCGGTATCCGTAACAGCGCCCTCGTGGGTCAAAGGTCGAGTTCGGTCTGTCTTTCTTCCATTTCTCCAGCTCTTTGTCAGTTTGTTTTTGCAGGTCCGACAGGGACAGGGACACTGAACATACCTAAGGGTGTAACAGTGTTTTTGAGTAAAGAAATCTATCAGAACTTAAAGCAGTAGTTCACTTTTGAAAAAACTTTTGCTGATAATTTACTCACCCCCATGTCATCCAAGATGTCCATGTCTTTCTTTCTTCAGTCGAAAAGAAATTAAGGTTTTTGATGAAAACATTCCAGGATTTTTCTCCATATAATGGACTTCATTGGGAACCAAACGGTTCAAGGTCCAAAAGACAGTTTCAGTACAAACTGCAAACTGTTCAAAGGGCTTTAAACGACACCAGACGATAAATAAGCGTCTTATCAAGTGAAACGATCGCTCATTTAATAAATAAATAACAAAGTTTAAGTTTAATAAACAAAAATGCTCGCCTTGCTCTGTTCTGTGAACCACGTTTGTGAAATGAACAAAATGAACGAATCTTTTTCCAAATCATTTGGTTCATTTAACAAACGAAACGAACGAATTGACTCGGAAAAAGATTCGTTCATTTTGATGAACGAGTTCGAACAGGAGAGTCACAAACGTGCATCACAGAACAGAGCAAGGCGACCATTTGAGCTTATAAAACATAAAAAAAAAATGTTTTAAATGAGCGATCGTTTCGCTTGATAAGACCCTTATGGCGCTTTTCCACTGCATGGTACAGTTCAGTTCGGTTCGGTACGGCTCAATTGTGGTGCTATTCCACTGCATGGTACGGTACAGTACGGTTCGCTTCGGGTCGCTTTAAATGGTACCTGGTCTGTTGAGGTTCCAAGCGTACCGTACCAGTACTAAAATGTGACGTGAAACACTGCAGATCACTGATTGGTCAGACAGAATCGTCACTACCAGCGTCACTACTAGCGTCATTGGATTTGCGACACGAGACACTTTTTTTAGCAGTATTTTGTTTTGTTGCCATCAGCCTCATTTTAAACACATTTTTACTTCTAGCAGTTAAAAACAAACAACCACATACAGAGAATCAGGAACACCATCCCCTCGATAGTCTCCATTGTTCCTGTTGTGGGTTTGAAAATGTGGCGCTTTTAAGATGATGTCATGGCAGTAGAGGCGCGCGCAAATAACGATCAGTCCCACACACTTTGCACACTTCGTACTACTGCAGTGGAAAAGCAACCGAGCTAAGCGAACCGATCCGTACCGAATCGAGTCCTACCACGCAGTGGAAACGCGAAGCGAGCCGAACTGTTCCGCGCCGAGTCGAACCGTACTGAGCCGAACCGTACCGTACTATGCAGTGGAAAAGCGCCATTATTCATCGCCTGGAATCGTTAAAAGCCCTTTGAACAGTTTGCAGTTTGTACTGAAAGTGTCTTTTGGACCTTGAACCGTTTGGTTCCCACTGAAGTCCATTATATGGAGAAAAATGCTGGAGTGTTTTCATCAAAAACCTTAATTTATTTTAGATTGAAGAAAGAATGACATGGACATCTTGGATGACATGGGGGTGAATAAATTATCAGCAAAAGTTTTTTCAAAAGTGAACTACTCCTTTAAGGCCTGTTCACACTAACAGGATGTCACATTAGCAAAATTTCACAGCCAAAAAAAGATTTAGACTTTATTTAGATTAGTTGAAATACAATATTACCTCATGGATAAAGGCGTCAGTCTGCTCATTTTGGACACGCTCTTTAACACCTCGCAGTCGCTCTAGAGTTTCCATCTGTCCTTCACACTCTTTTCGCTGTCTCCCCTCTCCCAGACATCGCCGCACCAGCACGACTGCAACCTGAAACAAAACCCGCACACCTGCCACACACACACCAGCTGTGGTCACTTCATGGACTTCAACAACAGGTTAACATGCCAAGAGATGCACTAAAGGTGCACTAAGTATTTTACCGCAAAATATAGGGTGTTACTTTTGACAAATGATGAACTCCAGCGGTATTTGTGGCCTATAAAACCTTTTTTCTGCTGTGTAACAGAGCTGGAGGAGCGGATGGAGACCTCCACAGTACAGAAACTATATGCTCACCTATAATTGTTTAGCTCACGTGCCTAATGCTCTAATCTATGGAAACTTGTTGCCACTGAATGAAAATAAAAAAGTTAATTGTGACTTATCTCATAATCCTGATTTTTTTTTCTCAGAATTGTGAGATATAAAATCACAAATGCAAGAAAAAAAGTCATAATTGTGAGATAAAAAGTTGCAATTATCTTTTAAAGGAGCTGTATGCAAGAAATTTCAATTAATCACACATTTTCCCTGATGTGTCACTAGACATTAAGAAATCATGTTCATTTCAAATACTTATGTCACTGACAACAGTACTCCAGCCAGGATATTGTCGTTTAAAAAGTGAAGTCGCAGCCCTCGACTGATGTTGATATTGTCATGTTGTGTTTTGTTCTGATGCGCCACCCTCTCCACTGATCTACCAATCACAGAGTCAGTAGTGTTGCGGCATCCGGGTTGCCAGTTCTTCTCTAGTTACCACAGCTGCAGATACAAACGTGTCGGATTCGGATAAAAAAATCTGAGTTAATCTGAGTTTCACGCGAAGTTTCTAATTTAGAAACGGTTCCTATTTCTGCGACGTCACGGCTTACATATCCGCCCACACAGAGATCTCATTGGATGGAAGTTCTCCGTGTCATGAATATTTAATCATCAAACATGGACGACGAGGAACTGATTGTCGAAGTTCAAAGGTCACTGTGCCACAAGCGATAACAGATAATTTACCTCAGGTTTTGAAAGCTTATAATATAGCGATCAAAATGAATTCTATGCAAACATACAACTGTACTTCATAACAAAATTAGCCAATAAGTATATTTTGTTAATGTTTTGATTTTTAATAATGTTATTTCTTGATTTGATTACGTCCTTACCCATTTCCAATGCGAGTGCGGGCCAGCGGTGCGCTTTCACAGAGAGACTCCGCCCACACACTGTTCTAAATGGCTGTGATTTTTGATTGACATGTGGCGTCTCACAGTCACGCCACGTCTAGTGTGGACAGACACACTTGCTGTGGAATTTTATCGCGTCGCGTGTAGTTCGGACACGGTGTGACAATCAACAGTCGTGACGGACTATTATAAATCGTACAGTTTAATAGTCAAACTAGTTACTTAGTGCACCTTTAAATCTTGCAAATATATCGTTGAAAACAAACCATAACAGAAAAAGAGATCCCAGACTCTGAGCAAAGTGTTGAAAGGCAGGTGACGGCTGTACAGACACATCAGCCAATCAGTGGCAAACATGAGAGGCTCCACCCCCTGATTCTGCAGGTGTTTGTGTGCCGCTGGACACAGCTTTTTTAACACACTTGAGAGAACAGCAGCGTCGAATAAAACACCTTCCTGAAGAGAAAGCATAATAAAAGTTTATCTATCAATTTTCATGCGCATTTAACCGTTATTTTCATGGTTACTGTAAAGATGCCCTACCAGCAGAGGGCTGTAGTATCCAGGGAGGTAGAGCTCACTAATCTGCACCAGACACCAGAACGCCTCCTTAAACATTAAGACAGTGAGTTACGCAATGTCACGCTAGCATTCAATGCTAACTAGTTCTGCAGTAGCATATGAATACAATTTCTGAAATTATAGCTGGACCCTAATCACAAAATGAGGTAATGTGGCAATAAATGGTAGTACACGATTGTTTGCAATATTGCATATGTGTTTAATTATGCAATAACACAATGACAGGTAGGATTCATTTGCAAAATTATCCATAGATCATCTCTTATTTGAAACCATGCAACCATTTAAAAAAATATGAATCAGCACAACTGTTTTCAACATTGATAATGATATGAAATGTTGGTAACACTTTACAATACGGGTGCACTAATAAATTCATGCTTAACTAATGCACAGATAATACTGAATTAATGTGTATACTAATGATTATCTAAGCTATTCATTAATGATTACCACATTAGGAACTAATTAAGAGTCTGTAAGGTTAATATATTAGTTACATACATGAATTGTTATTAATTAAATATGTAATTGTGGATTAACTCATTTTTTAACTTATATTATTTAATATGTTAATTACCAGAATGAGCCAAAGCCTTGTATTTCAACTTCCAGATAATATGACAGGTACACTAATATGAATTAATACATGATTAATTACTTCATTGTTAGTGCAAATTCATGTGCAAATTACTAAATGAATAGTTAATAATGATGTGCCCCAACAAGTAAAGTCATAACATAATGATACCTTTGCAAATTAGCTAATGATTACTTAAAGAAGTTGAAGTGCATAGCTTTGACTAATTGTGGTAAAACACATTAATTTACACTATTAGTTCATAAAATATGTTATTAAGGAACTAATACACAATGACACATTGAATTAATAGCAATTCATGTATTACTTAATCTATTAAGCATATAGACTCTTTATTAGTTGCTGATGCAGTAATCATTAATTAATGGTTTAGTTCTTCATTAATTATACATTAACTCATGATTATCTGTGCATTAGTTAAGTATGAATTCATGCATATTAGTGCACCCGTATCGTAAAGTGTTACCGAAATGTTCGTTGAGTATCAAATCATTTTAGAATGATTTCTGAAAGATCATGTGACACTCAACTGGAGTAATGATGCTGAAAATTCAGCTTTGATCACAGGAATACATTACAATGCCTGGCCTTTTGCATATTATTTTGTTGTTTGTTCTGTTATAGCTCTGTGCCGTGTACTGTATAGTCATGACAGGAGTGGTACCTCAGCAGGCATGTTCATCAGAAGGACCGCGGCCACCGGACCCTGTGCCTGACAGTAGCCCTCGTCGGGACGGTACTGAGTGTACGCTTTCAGGACCTCCAGCAAGTCCTTCTGACTATTCATAGAGAGAACACACAGAAGCAGACACAGAATGAACAAGGTCGTGATTTATAATGCTACAGAGCACATTGCATTCAGCACGGGAGGGGAAAGGACATTTACCCATGGCCGTCTTTGGACTGGAACATCTCATGGAAGGGAAATTGTCTGTCTGTGTCTCTTTTGATGACATCTGTCCATCCCTGATGATCTGGAGCTTCGACTAGACGCTAACACAGAACAAACAGGGCTTATACACTGCCTGGCCAAAAAAAAAAGTCGCTTTTTGGATTTAAATAGGCAAATGCTTAAGAGTCAATATTGCACTGATTATTATGTTTCTAACATTTTATATGTTTGGCAACAGTTCTTCTAACCATAAGTTCTTCTTGACTCTTGCATTGTCAATACAAGATCTTGACCAAAAAATGGATGCACTTTGTGATGGAAATAAATGTAGTGATGTTATTTCCATCAAGAGGTGCATCAATTTTTGGTCCAGATCTTGTATTGACAATGCAAGAGTCCAGCACTCTGTAAAGTCTCCTCCAGCACATCCCAAAGACTTTCAGTGAATTTAAGGTCTGGATTCAGAGGAGCCAATTCATGTGACAATGATTCTTCATGCTCCACCCAACCATGTTAGAAACAAAATAATCACGGTAAAAATGATCCAATCAGAGACTCTTAAGCATTTGCGCATTTAAAATCAAACAGCAATTTTGTTTTGTTTGGCCAGGCAATGTGTAAGAATATAAAAACATGATACAAATACAACCAATCACTTACTTGGTAGAGTTCATGGTTTTTGTCTTTTCTATCCTTAGCACCGCAGAGAAGTGGCCAGCCCTTTGCCCTGACGGATGCTGGGATGCCCTTCTGACATTGACCTTTGACCTGATACAAAGGAAGAGAGCTGAGCGATGTGTCTGGATATGGTAAAACTTATGCTTACAACTAAAGAAGTAGTTCACTTTTAAAAAAAACTTTTGCTGATAATTTATTCACCCCATGTCAGCCAAGATGTCCATGTCTTTCTTTCTTCAGTCGAAAAGAAATTAAGGTTTTTGATGAAAACATTCCAGCATTTTTCTCCATATAATGGACTTCAACCAAACGGTTCAAGATCCAAATGAGAGTTTCAGTGCAAACCGTTCAAAGGGCTTTAAACCTTCCAGACGATGAATAAGGGTCTTATCAAGCGAAACGATCGCTCATTTAATAAATAAGTAACAAAGTTTAAGTTTTATAAGCTCAAATGCTCGCCTTGCTCTGTTCTGTGATGCGTGTTTGTGACTCTCCTGTTGGAACTCTTTCATCAAAATGAACAAATCTTTTTTTTGCGTGTCATTTGGTTCATTCAACAATCGAAATGAACGAGTTGACTCTGGAAAAGATTTGTTCATTTTGATGAACGCGTTCGAACAGGAGAGTCACGAACGTGCATCACAGTACAGAGCAAGGCGAACATTTGAGCTTGTAAAACTTAAACTTTGTTATTTATTTATTAAATGAGCGATCATTTCTCTTGATAAGACCCTTATCCGTCATCTGGAATCGTTTAAAGCCCTTTGAACAGTTTGCAGTTTGCACTGAAAGTGTCTTTTGGACCTTGAACCGTTTGGTTCCCATTGAAGTCCATTATATGGAGAAAAATCCTGGAATGTTTTCATGAAAAACCTTAATTTCTTTTCGACTGAAGAAAGAATGACATGGACATCTTGGATGACATGGGGGTGAGTAAATTATCAGCAAAAGTTTTTTTTTAAAGTGAACTACTCCTTTAAATGCTGTTTTGACTGCAAATGAATCCAAAATTCTTGGATATTTTAGCATTTTCAGAAAAAAAAGATCTGCTAAAACATTTCTTTAACAATTAACTTACCCAAATAGGGATAGTCACATCATTACCCATTCACACCTCAAGTTTTTCCAAACCTGTATGAGTTTCTTTTTATGTTGAACACAAAAGATGATATTTTGAAGAATGTTGATAATCAAACCAACTGACTTGGGAACAAATACTATAGAAGTCAATGGGTGCCGTAAACTGTTTGATTACCAACATTCTTTAAAATATCATCTTTTGTGGTTAAGAACAACATGAGGGTATGTAATGACAATTTTGACAATAAATAATCCATTTTAATAAGATGATCCTAAATCTTACATATGAGGATTTTGGTACTCATTTGCAGCCTGCAGTATTTGACATTCAACATCCTGTATCACTGACAATGACATATGGGGTTTCACACATTTTCATAACTGAAAAATCAAAAAATCAAGGAATCAATACGATCAGAAATAGCAGAATAAATTTAGTTTCAATACTAGTTTGATCTATTTTTTTTTCACCATGTCTAATTCAAACAGTAAACTTTTTTTCCAATGGACCAGTCTATACGACAGCGAGATAGACACACCTTGTTGCTCTTTTTCTCCATGACTTGCTCCCATTGAGTCATGAGACTGAGCCATTTGGACTCTCGATGTCTCACCAACTCTGGACATGGACCGTCACTGTCAACGACACACACACAATCAGCAACACTACACTACTACACTGCAGCATTTCAGTCTTAACTACAGTGCAATGAGACTGAGACAGTGCAGTCAGTGTGAAAAACTTTTTCAAGTGAAGCAGAGAAACACACGCCTCTACCCTGCTTCCTAACTCACTCTCACTTAAGCCGTCTCCATACCGGTGCAAAGCACAACTGTCATAAGAGGCAAACACACAGAAAACAGGAAACCACACTCTCTGACAGGCCAGATATCTCTATAGCAACATGACAGGATGTTGAGAAGGAGAAGACTAGAGTTAGAGGTGCAAAAGGTAACGGCTGCTTATAAGATTGTGAGTTATGACTGAATTATCAATACAACACAGGATAAATAAAATGCCTTGACCACAGATCAGACATTGTATAACACACACATGCTCAACTAGGGTTTTTTGGGGAGCGATAAACACTTAAATGAGCCTCCACCCAAGCTCTAAGCAGTGATGGACGTGGACATCAACACAGACCTGTCAGTTTCTCCATTTCCTAGAATGAAGCCAAAGCGGTTAGTCTCCAAGACCGTGACCTCCGGCCCATGATTCCCCTCCTCATCTTCGCTGTGGTCCGCTTTAACAGACATCTGTGTGTGTGTGTGTGTCTGAGAGAGAGATACATCCAGAAAAATTGTCACATTTGACAACGAATGGATTTCTATGTCAATCTCATTTTAGGTAAACAAACAAGCGCCATTTCAAAAGCAAGTTGAGCTGCACGACACAACATACATGGCAAAGTTTTGTAGAAAGAACTTGTAGTATGTAAGGATCTGAAATGAAACCATGTTTGCGAATACACGTTAGGCAGAGAGTTTTTGACAAATACAACAGAACAATAGACAAAGATGTGCCGAAATAGACAATAGAGCAAACGTTACCTTCACGCTTCTGAAAGGTGCAGTTGTCCTCTGATGGGAGGGAAGACAACTGAGACTAAGACTTCCGCTGTAAAGTCAGCTAGTGTGTGGTTGTGCATGCGCGTGTGTGTGTGTGTGTTTGAGTCACTTTGGCTGAAGGAAAAGGCATTGGATCATTGTTGATCATTCTTATGCTAACCATCATAAGGAAGTGAGAGTGCGGTTTCACTAGTGCGCTGCGATGTGATGATGCCATACTTTATGTACAACTATTTTAACCTAATATTTACTGAGCGTCTACATTGAATACTTTTAAATACGTATTTGTGACTTTACAGGACTATGGTGAAAGCAGATAAAGGGAGAAAGATAAAAAATATATAAATGAATAGAAGAAATGTTTCATACAAAACTTAAAGTTCTTCCTCAAACCTTTTATAGATAACAATTTCACAACTCACTAGGTGGCAAACTGGGCCAAGGTGCAGTCACATCACATTAGTGGTCTACATTTTGGAGAAATGTCACGGCAAATTACATTGTTTATTACAGTAGTGTAGCGATGTATGAAGCACAGCTCACACAGAAATCACTTTCAAATCTAGCAGGTTTTTTTTTTTTTTGGTCAACGTTGCAAATTCATGTGAAAAACCCTAAGTTATGGAGATACCTATTAAAATAAATGGATTTCACCTGTGTAAATTTGTTGAGAAAGAGTTATAATGTTGAAGGAGTAGTTCACTTTTAAAAAAAACTTTTGCTGATAATTTACTCACCCCCATGTCATCCAAGATGTCCATGTCTTTCTTTCTTCAGTCGAAAAGAAGTTAAGTTTTTTGATGAAAACCCTCCAGGATTTTCTCCATTTAATGGACTTCATTGGGAACCAAACGGTTCAAAGTCCAAATGGGAGTTTCAGTGCAAACTGCAAACTGTTCAAAGGGCTTTAAACGATTCCAGACGATGAATAAGGGTCTTATCAAGCGAAACGATCGCTCATTTAATAAATAAATAACTAAGTTTAAGTTTTATAAGCTCAAATGGTCACCTTGCTCTGTTCTGTGATGCGCGTTCGTGACTCTCCTGTTCAAACTTGTTCATCAAAATGAACAAATATTTTCCTGAGTCAACTCGTTCATTTCGTTCATTGAATGAACCAAATGACATGAAAGAAAATGAACAGAAGTTTGAACCTTCTTATACTGTCTATGGTTTGAACAGGAGAGTTACGAACGTGCGTTTTTTTTTTAACTACTCCTTTATAATGATCTGCACAGTAATATGGTGAACAGGTATTTTGTGATTTAGCGCAGCTAAAAGCTCTATTAACCACAAAACAAAGATGTTTTGATAATGGGTAACTATTATTTACACAAATGTGGATTTGTTAAGGTTGCCCCAAGTTGTTAAATATACATTAAAATGTTTTATTTATTTCAATCTTTAAAGCATCTGAAAAAGAAAAAGAAGAGTGCCTTAAGACTGTCTCATCTTTTCTTTCCCGTTGAGACATACTGTATATATCTGAGTGAAACAGCATCTCTAGAACAAGAGCAAATGTAGGGCGGGGCTTGATTTTGTCTGTGGGGAATTGATTGGATGGTTGTGGTTTGCTATTAGTGGATCTGATGTAAGTGAAAGGTTGCCCCGCCCTCACGGCAGTTAGAAGAGAAGAGAAGAGAAGAGAAGAGAAGAGAAGAGAAGAGAAGAGAAGAGAAGAGAAGAGAAGAGAAGAGAAGAGAAGAGATGTCACTGCAAGAGAGAGGCATTAGTAGGCCACATGTGCCTAAATAAAAAATGTAAAGATATGCAGAGATAAGAAAATATATAATATTCCATAAAAACAAGTAGCCTAGCCTATCATCCATTTTGATTTCATGGTGACTTTAAGTTTCATTTAATCAAAATCATTTGTTTTTATATATTTCTATTTGTTGTGCTATTTCTCTAATATTTTTGCTTAGATTAATCGCAGAGTGTGTTTAACAATGATAATGCCTGTTTGTTATTTGAAGAGGTTTTTTAAAAAGCTGTATTGACCAATCAGAAGCCTAATGACTGTAACCAATAACATTAACAAAAAAAAAAAGGTCAAATAAATACAATACTGGTTAG
This sequence comes from Pimephales promelas, assembly GCF_016745375.1. The sequence goes on along the minus strand of NW_024121543.1, from coordinate 18,269,394 downwards.
TAAAATTGAACATGAAATTAAGCAGTCAACTGAATGTGAGAACCTTCATGGAATAACAACAGACATTAGCAAACGACTGAGTGTGATTGAGCAACCCAGTGCCAGCAAGGGGAATGCAGCCACAATCATAGCCCTTGTCACAGGGAGGCTGCACCGGACCGTTGCCCGTCATTGAGGAGAGAGCTGGCGGGGGGGATTGAGGTGGCGATGTCCCCTTATGGAGCCGCGTTTTGGAAAACGATCTACAACTGCAGTGCAGAACAACACTAGCATGAAGAAACTGGTGAAGTGGAGAACATGCATGCAGTGACAACTGAGCTGGTGAGTGTGTTTGTGACAAAGCTTGCCCCTTACTTAGATCCAGAGACTCAGAGGCTAGTTATTTAAAAGGACAACTTTCCAGAGATGTGACTTGTCAGAAGATTGGCTCTACTCGCTACAGCTCTTTCAAAGTTACAGATGAATGCAAGGAAGTAGCAGAGATGTATGCGCCGCAGCTGTGGCCAGAAGGGATGTAAGCCGCTTCTGTGAGAATCGCGGCTGCGGTAGGGGCAGGTATTAAAGCACCACTTGACACAGAGATGAGTGCGCCTGAGCCAAGGGGTCCCATGCAACAATGATAAACTGCTGCTATGAGAGTTGCGTTTTTTAACTCCCTCGGCCTGCAGCTTGGACAGGACGCTGGAGCGAGAGCCCAACGCATTGTTATTGTCAAGCTCTTTGAGAATGCTGTGGTGTGTTTGCAAGAGATTTTTTAGCTATTCAAGATCTGGATGAACTCAACACTGTAAATAATGATTTCCATGGGGCAGGGGAGAATCCATGACAGACCTAAACACCAGAACTTTGCGTGGTAGGATCCCAGGAGGAGTGGCCATTTTCTGGCACTGTGATCAGGTTAGATGTGGACTGCTGCATCAAAGTGGTGCATAATAATGTATGGATGTCACAAAAAATGAAAATGAGTAGGCCTACTTGAATAAGCTTGCTTAGGGTCTTACATAAGGGAAAGTGAATATACAATTATATTTGTCTTGGGGTATCATACTACATCCTTGTTGGACCATTGTATATCTACAGCTGAAGCACATGATTGTATAAAAGAGGCTGAGATCCTATTGTTTGGCCACAGCAGACCATATTCTTGTCTCTATGTTCATAAATATTAAGGGTCTATAGTGGCAGCTAGTAAATCAGGTGAGATACTGGACGGGACAAGGCTCACAAGACGACCTGCAATATTACGAGTTACTGACTGATGTGCACTTGAGATTATGTGTGTGGATAGCAGCTAAGAATGTAAGTCACAATAATGACCTATATGTAATATAGAATGGATTTGTGAACTGTTTAGTTGATAGAAGTGAACCACTAAGAAGTAAAGTGGTGAAACGACATATTGACCAGGGTGGAATGACTAAGTTCATATGGAGGCAAGCGATGCATTTAGAAGATGGGTCTTAGCAGGCAAAGCATGGCCCAGTCGGTGAGCACAAGGGACGGTCTAATACTACAGATTTAAATATGCTTTGCGTTTTATAAAAAGAAACGAGCAGACTATAAGGGTGAACTCTATGGCGAGAAGGTTGCAATCGAAAGAGTTCTGAAAGTGGTTAACAACAGCAAAATGCCACTGCCTTCTTGTATTGATGGCATTATTGAACCTGAAAACATTGCAGAGCTATGGAGGAGACACTAGGAGAACATTTTTAACTGTGTGATGTGAAGAGCGATGAGTTTAACATAGGAGAGATACCTCCCCTTAGGAAAACGAAGTTTATTCAAGTGTGCCATTAGTATACTTCTTTTAAACTAAAAATAAGAAAGTATACTTTCAGTTTATTTTTCCTGTACTTCTCAGAAGTATACTATATGTACTTCTCAGAAATATACTTCAAATTACACTTAAGTGTACTTGACTTATACTGAGAGAAAAGCAAGTATATTTGTCCTGTTCTTGTACTCAATCTTTTGATAAAGAAATACTTAAAAGTATAATTAACTATTCAAAGTATACTTGTATAAGTATTACAGTAAAAAAGTAAACTACTAGTATACCCATAAATTCACTTGCAGTGCACATGAGATACATAATTATGAACTAGTTGTGCACTTACTGTTACACTTAAGCATATACTTTTATGTACTAAAAGTGGGCCAATTTAGTCCCAAGCGGTATTAAAATAGTACACTTACAAGTTTACTACATAGTGACATTAGTATACTTACTACATAATGTATACTTAAAAATATACTTGAACATTACTTAAGTATACTACATAAAATGAACTTGAAATATACTTCTTTTTCGTAAGGGTCACAGTGATGGTGTGATCATGCCGGAGGAAGTATGTTATGCTATTGACAAACTTAAAATGAACAAAGCCTGTGGGCAAGATCGAATAACAGCAAATACGCTAGTCAAAGTATTTCAGTTTTACTTGCTCTATGCTTTTCTGGGTTAATGAAGTATACTTCCTGGATCAATGTTATCTATCTAGCTAGTACCTGTAGTTAAAATTAAGACTGGTAAATTATAGATTACTAGACCTATTGCACTTGCAAGTACATTATCTAAGGTACTGGAATGGATCCTTGTGGATAGGCTTGCAGAATACATAGCGTCAACAGATAGATTATGGAGGTAGAATTGTTGCTTTATTCCAAATAAATAGATTATTATCCACAAATAAATGTGAAGAGATTCACAAATATATATTAAATTCACAAATAAATATTAAGATCCACAAATAAATGTAAAGAGTTTCACAAAAATATATAAAACTCACAAAATAAATTAAATGAGATTTACTAATAAAAATATATATTTACAAATGTTTTTTATGCCACAAACACAACTCGGGGAGTCAGGCCCTGCTCCTGGAGGCCCATCTTCCTGTGTAATTCAACAGCAGCCCTTATTTAACACTTACAGAACCAGCGACTTATGGTCTTCAGTATAAGTGGGAAATTTACTCTGGTTCAAATAGTACTTGATTGGAAATTGTATAGGTTGAGGTCAAATGATTTCTTGACGTTTTTAAGTTGTGATTTGTGACTATAATATATAAGAACTTACCCATAAAGTATCTTTAGCATAACTTTTGATTGCTGATGTCATGAATATTAAGCAGGGGTTGGAGTAACTTTCTACCCTAGTGGAAAACCGTATGCCAAGTATACTTGCAGCCAGAATAATTGTCAGTATACTATAATACAATAAAAGTATATGTGTAAGTTCACAGGACAGACCTTGACTCACACAACAGCTAGTGGATTAAACAGACAAGCAGGGATATTTAATTATTAGTAATTATTAGTGTGAAGAGGAAAAGGTCAATAGACCCAAAATATCTGTTAGTGAAAGACAATGGTCAAACATCAAAATGCAGATCAGTCTTCATAAGGTAATGAAAATAGTAAAAATAGGAAACTTTATATAGAACTTGCACAATAAAAAAAACTAAATAAATAAATAAAAATAACAACATGATTAAGATGATTGATAGTAGTAGATGATGACAATTTTCTTCATGCAGCACCACATGTACAACACATACTGTACATACAGTACATACATATTTTATTTGCTTGAAAAACGTTCAGTGCTTGGAGCTAGAAGTGGAATACAATTTGTTTTCTATAAGGAAAATGTAGAATAAAATCCTCCTTTTTATCAGATTATGTGAAGGAATGATCAACAGATTAATGGATTATCGTTAGTTGCAGACTTGCGCTCTAATTGATACAGAAAAAACGACGACATCGTTACTGTTTATATCAATGTGTATTCAAGTGCTGAGGAAGATCCAGAACTAATCATTCAAATATGGTAATAGGTATTTTGTTTCCAACATGCACTGTAAGCATTAGACCAATCACAACAGACTGGACCATCTGACCAATCAGAGCAGAGTAGACCAATTACAACAGACTGGACCATCTGACCAATCAGAGCAGAGTAGATCAATTAAAACAGACTGGACCATCTGACCAATCAGAGCAGAGTAGACCAATCACAACAGACTGGACCATCTGACCAATCAGAGCAGAGTTGACCAATCACAGCAGACTGGACCATCTGACCAATCAGAGCAGAGTAGACCAATCACAACAGACTCGACCATCTGACCAATCAGAGCAGAGTTGACCAATCACAGCAGACTGGACCATCTGACCAATCAGAGCAGAGTAGGCCAATCACAACAGACTGGACCATCTGACCAATCAGAGCAGACCAAAATCAACAGACTGGACCATCTGACCAATCAGAGCAGAGTAGACCAATCACAACAGACTGAACCATCTGACCAATCAGAGCAGAGTAGACCAATCACAACAGACTGGACCATCTGACCAATCAGAGCAGAGTAGACCAATCACAACAGATTGAACCATCTGACCAATCAGAGCAGAGTAGACCCATAACAGAATGGACCATCTGACCAATCAGAGCAGAGTAGACCAATCACAACAGACTGAACCATCTGACCAATCAGAGCAGAGTAGACCCATAACAGAATGGACCATCTGACCAGTCAAAGCAGAGTAGACTCTTGGAAAGGATGGGTTTGGAGAGACTGAATCCTTTAGACACTGTGAGAAAAGAACTGATGCTACTGATGAAAGTGTTTATTGTAAACCTACTGTAGGAGACCCGCAAAACAAAATTAGGAACCTTTAAATTTGCATAATAGGGGGACTTTCATTTTTTTTCTTCCTTAAATATGGTACTTTTTTGCAGTTGTGTTATTCAAATACATAATAATGATAATAATAATAATAAAATGATTATTATATTCTGTGTCTGTATGGCAGGATTGGGCATGACCATGAGTTATTTGTTTAGAGAACCAGCTACTATCAATTACCCATTTGAGAAAGGCCCTCTCTCTCCCCGCTTCCGTGGCGAGCATGCGCTGCGCAGGTATCCCAGCGGAGAGGAGCGCTGCATTGCCTGCAAACTGTGTGAGGCTGTCTGTCCTGCTCAGGTACACACACACACACACATGCATGTTCCTCATCTGTGATAACCAGTACCGGCTGTGTGTTAGCAGTGCTTTTGTCTCCTGTAGGCCATCACGATAGAGGCAGAGACCCGTGCAGACGGCAGCCGAAGAACAACTCGCTATGACATTGACATGACCAAATGCATCTACTGTGGATTCTGTCAGGAAGCCTGTCCTGTGGACGCAATCGTAGAGGTACACACATATATTACATGGTAAACTGATGCTCGGTTTTATTCCTGACACACTCCAAACACTCGTGCTACTTCAGACGTGAAGGATAAATTGACTTCGGTTGCTTCATTTCGTCAGGTGTAGACACGATGTTACACTGAGATACAGATAATTGATCACTAAGGGTTATTAAGTCCAAGACAGTTTATATGATACACTAACACAAACATTTTACCTTTCTTCATGTGGCAGGGCCCTAATTTTGAGTACGTGACTGAGACTCATGAAGAACTGCTGTATAATAAAGAGAAGCTGCTGAATAATGGAGACCGATGAGAGGCTGAGATTGCTGCTAACATTCAGGCGGATTACCTGTACAGATGAACAGATAACATCCTGCTGACAGAAACACGAACAGGAGATGACATCAGTTCATTAGTGACCCGCATCATCTACTGAAACTAAAAATTACACTTTGTATAGAACCACTATAAGTCTTCATATAGTTGCTGTCTAAACGCACAAAACATGATGAACAATGAACGTTCATCTATCTGTTCATTTTAAAGAAGTGCATTCACACATAATAGGTTTTTCTCAGGGGTAGATATTACGCAGCAGTTGTTTGCGAATGTTTACAGGAAATTCACATATTTGCTTATTCTCTGATAAAGGGATTTAATGATGTAAATAAAAGAACAAACTATAAATGGTGTATTTCTTTTGTTATCTTAATGCTAATAATGTAACCATTTACCACATTTGCATTATGCATATTATTGCTGTCAGCTATTTATATTTTATTTATAAAGTGTATTATTGTTACTTATATATTGCTATACTATATTATTTATAGTATAATGTAATATAAAATCCCAAATCGATTAGTGTATTACAACTTTTTCACTTGTCTGGTTGAGGAAGAGCACTTCCAGAGAAGACAAAGGATGTTTCAGGATATGAACATTTGAACTCTCTCTTGTGAAATTAGCATCAGCATTCGAGAAGTCTCACCTCAGCGTCATCCTAATCTACATCTCCTTCCCTTGACCCCCCCTCCACCGTTCCTTCCTTCCTCCTACCTGAATTCACCCAAAAATCGACATTGTTTAATGTAAACAATTATCATGCAGTATTATATATGTTTGGTATCATTTGAAATGTCTCAGTGCGACTGGTACACATATTAAATTCCCACAGAAGTAAACCAAAAGCAGCAGTTATCTTGTTAACTGCTGTGGGTATATGCACTGTACCCCCATGTAAATCAACTTCTGTCTCCAGTAAGTCAGTCTGGGACGGTGAATCGTGATTAATGCAAATTCCCATTGTGAACTCATGTTGAAAAGAGGTTTCTGCCTCGGTCTGGGTATTTAGGGAGATGCTGAAGAGGGTTCAGGGCACGATATGTAGTTCAAATCAGCCTGTGATTTTTTAATTACAAAAAAAACATGATGTTGAGTGTCTTATTGGGCACTCTGTCAGATTAGTAACAGAGCAATTAGATCAGTGTATTCAAACTTGCTACGTTTTTGTCAGGTTCACATGTTAAGCATGTTTATACATTCACATAACATTTGTTTATTATGGTGCATTTCTTAATAATGCTAATAATTTAACTATTTACCACATTCTAATTACAAATTATTGTCAGCTATTTTACTTTAATAGTAACTGTATAATATCCAACTTACATTGTTGTATAAACTGTACACACACAGGCACACACACATATACTATGCAATTTTAACATATATTTCACATAGGCCTATATTTATTCTGGTCTTTCACCTATATTATTGTTCATGTCACACATTGAATATTTCATAAAATATCTTATTGTATATAGCTACCTACCTTATTTCTCAAGTTTATTTCAATATCAATAACCAAAAGACCGAATCCAATGCTACAGTTCACTGTTTTTGTGTCTGTGTCCCACAGTGTTGAAACAACAACAAAAAACAATGCTCTCTCTGTTATATAATAGGCACACTCTGTGTGTGTGTAGCCTAATGTTTGTTTACTCTGTAACTGAGGTATTTCATTAAATCAGCCACCATTTGTGTATATGATCTGTTTTAATGTCTCATCAAATGTATGGAATATTGCAGTATTTATTATACATGATGTATCATGCATTATTTTGATGTCCTCGTAATCTTTAATCATAAAGGCCTATGTAACAAAACGGTATGTCAGAATTCACAGTAGCCCTACTCATAAAAGAAGAGGTTCTGAAGTGTGCATATGGACACTTTACTGTCCCATGAGGCCATGGGAGAGGATTTGTGAAGCGATGTAACCAGGATGTAAGTGATGCTGGTAGGTCACATGATAATGACGAATGTAGTAGGCATATGTCCCTATTATAGGCTACTACATGCATTTATACTACATAGAACATGGCGGTTGTGAAGTAGTTACTTCAAAATAAGTACTCAAGAGAGTAGGCTTGAGCATCTTCTCTTCTGTTGACATGTCATACGGGCGCGAGGGCGGGGACAACCTGTCACTCACATCAGATCGACCAATAGCAAACCAAAAACGTCATTTTTTTTTTAAACTTCCAAGTCTCAACGGGGGAGAAAAAAACTATCCCAACTTGAGTTTCACTAGGAGCCAAAGTTGCTTCCCCTTGAGTATGTTGTTAACTTCTTTATCTTACATGCAAAATTCTTCATCCATAAGCAAAAATGTCTTAAATCTCCTTTGAGCTTTCCTCTTTTTCTTGCTGATTTTGACTCTTTTATTTCGTCCCTTAGACTTATAAATGACAAAAATCAACAATTTTTGATGTATTTTGATGATTTATTCAAAGACATTAGGCCTACTTGGCCTTAAAATTATGCTTTTCTTTTTATATATATTAAATAACTTGATGTATGCATACCCAGGATGTTTATTTTCTGTAAGGTACCATTGTTTGTCTGTTTGTTTGTACACCTTGCTTTACTTCCCTGTGTTGGTAATTTTGTATAAGTTCTGTAATAAAAAAGAGTCTCGCTAGGAGGCGCAGTTGTCGCGCGGCAGCAGAGGGTCACGTGGTAGGGGCGGAAGCGTTTATGTGAGCCACGCTGAATCCCGCGCGGGCGCAGCCATTTGCTCTCTTCCTCGATCACTTCACCACCGGTGAGTGCGGAACGACGCTGCTCTTCTCATCACTAACTCATTTCAATGAGACGTTTTTGTTTTTCGCCGAAAACACAACACACCCGAAAGTCTTTATACGTGTGCTAAGGTGATCTAAAGTCGACCAGATCGCGTTTATTCGCCGCCGATGTGGAGTTATGATTGTTTCATCATGGCTCATCTGTGTCGTAGCGCCATCGTGAGTTGTTGGCAGCGCGCGATGCTGGCGAGCTGCTGAAGTCGTGTGTACAACACTTGCTTCGTTCCGTTCTCTTGTGAATTTAACCGATTGTTGTTAATTTTCACAATCTTTAATGCGCTATTTATTCATTTCCAATTTGACGGGCCTGTTTGAGGCCTTCGAGCTGCGACTGAAGTTTAGGCTCCAGTAGCAGCGGCCTCGTGTGTTCGCGCGCATCCTTTTATTCAGACGCGGTAGTTGTTCATTTATGAACGCAGTTGTTTGTTTTGAGTTTTGTACGCTTTTTGGATATACTGTGCGTGATAAAATTGTTATTTTCGTTAATTTTGTGTAACTGTTGTTTATTTGTGATTGTTGCGGCCTTTTGTATGATGTGACTAACCGTCCCGCCATCTCTCCCGCAGAGTGACTGCAGCACAAAGACCAACACACACAAACAGCCATGGCAGAGAACGAGCCACAAGTTCAGTTTAAGGTAATGATACTCTAAAACTACAAGTTAGAACTAATTAAGGGTTTTAAGCGTTCGCTTGTTTTCACAATTAGTTACTTAACTGTTTGTAACTTAAGCAAATTAGAAGACTTGTTCCTGGTAGCGAGTGCAGAGATAAGCGTGAGAACCGCCTCGAGAGAGACACAATGATGATGTATTAATCAGGAAAACGGTTAAAATGATCGTAAATATTTTAAAAACGAGTGTTTTCAAATTCATGGGAAAATATAAGGCGAATTTTTGTGTATATTATAATTGGTTAACACATTTAATCCCAGTTCCATGTTGTAATCCATTGTGACAAACTTTATTGGGTAACACTTTATTTGGACACCTTTATTTTAAGGTGTCATTGTTTGTGTAAGTGCCGAGTAATATTAACAACATGTACTTATTATAGGGGTAGGGTTTAGTTGAGGGTTAGTTGCATGTAATTATAAATTTACTGTTACGACGTGAAGTACATAGTGTAGTGACTAGGAAGTACAAAATAGTGTTTTACTTTTTTTACGGTTTCATTGTTACATGCAGGTACTATAGTAACAACTATAAAGTATGCATAGATGCATGCTTAGATACAAGTAACATAGTTACTTGATATTAGTTGTAACAAAGAACCCTAAAAACACATGTGGCATTGGAGTTATGTGTTTTTTGTTATGTTTTTTACAACCAGGCAACAGTTAATTACATTCGGTTTTTAAACCAATAAAATATGCATTCAATACTTTTACACCTTACAATCTTAAAACACTTTTAAAAACCTTTATATCTTAATGCAAATGAATCAGGTACTTTATTCAATATGGGGCTGTGGTTTATCACAAATGTGACCACTGATACCTTATTTTTTAACTTATATTTTGAAAATGGCATTCAACAGTTTATGGACAAGCCACTTACATAAAATAGCTGTCGCTTTTCAAATTCATGCATGCCTCAGACTAAAACAACATTGTGTGTAAGACTTGTATAATATTATAATTTGGTAATTCCCTCTTGAATAAATTGGTAAAACTAGCTTTGTCTACAGTTTGGTAGACTACACATCATATTATCTTCAAATGAACTTAAGTTATTTGAAATGATTTCTGTCCCTTGTTCAATCAGGTACTCTTGTAAGAACAAGAATCAATCCTGGATTATGACAAATCAACCGTAAAATCTAGATAACGGGGGTGTGCATGTTTAAAGAACAGGCCCCTGATCCAGTTAATCTGGTTTTGTGGTTATATTTACAAAAAAACAATTCATCAATTTGCTGAGTTATATTTCAGAAGCATAGTACAGTACTACATTCTCATGAATAAATGATTCAATAACAAATACATTTAAGTCGCTTGTTACCACCTAGTGGCGAAACAATGTTATTATTTTGGGTGGCAAGTTTTTATCAAAAGCTGGTTTACCTTATTTTGATCGCTGCCATTTATATTTGAACTTTAAACTTATCTCTGTAGTACTTTTTATGATAATTAGAACTATTGTATCACAGAAATAATTATATTTTGAGGTTGAAATACTGTTTGTGAAGCACTTTCATGACAACTCTCTGGGTCCGCGGCAGTGCCAACACCAATTTGAAGGTTGCAATGTGATTTTGTCAAAGGTTTAATAGATGAATGAATTGGAAGATCGTTTGGGTATTTAGTCTTTAAAAGATTAGTCTTTTAAAGATGAAACGTGCAGTTCTGTCTTATCTCTCTCAGCTTATGAGTAGCGCAAGGGGTTCTCAGTGCATTCGTTCTTCACTTACGTCCACTTCACTTAACACTCATAGATAAGTACACATTTCACTCTCTGTTGGAACAAAAGTGGCGAACTTCTGCCAACCCTTTCTATAAGCAAGGACAAAAATAAACTAATTTAATTTGTATTAGTGATTCTGAAATAAAAGAAATTCTCCAAGCCGTACTGTTTTGTCGTGTCAGCTATTGTAATGCAAGTGTTGCTCACTCATGCAAACTCTTTCCCATCCACAGCTGGTTCTGGTGGGAGATGGAGGTACGGGGAAAACCACCTTTGTGAAGAGACATTTGACTGGAGAGTTTGAAAAGAAATATGTTGGTAAGTCTTTTGGGGTTTTGCTCATTTTATTATTGTGGCTTCTCAACGCAACTATTCTGGAGGAATGTGTGGCTTTGGTGCGTCCGTCACAGCGAAGAGCAGCTCTTAATTGTTTTTTTGTGTGTTCTCTTAGCCACACTTGGAGTTGAGGTACATCCCCTGGTCTTCCACACAAACAGAGGAGCCATCAAATATAACGTATGGGACACAGCCGGACAAGAGAAGTTCGGAGGCCTGAGAGATGGATATTACATCCAGGGTATGTTGACGTTTACCATGTAAACGCTTTTCGGCCACTTACTGCACAGCAGTGGTTTAACATGTGCATCTGTCTCTCTCTCTATAGCTCAGTGTGCAATCATCATGTTTGATGTAACTTCCCGAGTGACCTATAAAAACGTGCCCAACTGGCATCGTGACTTGGTGCGTGTGTGCGAGAACATTCCCATAGTGCTGTGCGGTAACAAAGTGGACATCAAGGACAGGAAGGTCAAAGCAAAGAGTATCGTTTTCCATCGCAAGAAGAATCTACAGGTACAGTGACACTTTTGAACTCAAAGTCGACATGAAATAATTCGCCCCATCTGTGATCTAAATGTGTGTTATTGTAAACCATTTATCCTTGCTCGTTTTATTAATGCAATTTAGAGTTTGTAATGTGTCTCCGGTGACGCATGTAGGACTTCTCCGATCACTTAGTCGCTTAAACCCAGCTCTCTGCAAGCTCACATTCATCTGCCACCTCTTGAGTGCAATGCGTCAAAATCCAATTAATTGAACCTAATCCCTAGCCTGAGTTTCGCTCGGATGTGCTGTAGGAAAGACTGCGTGTCAGGCTGTTATTAATGAGATTCTTCCTTTTTCTCAGTACTATGACATCTCTGCCAAGAGTAATTATAACTTTGAGAAGCCCTTCCTGTGGCTCGCACGGAAACTGATCGGAGATCCTAATCTGGAGTTTGTTGAGATGCCAGCCCTCGCACCACCTGAAATTGCTATGGACCCATCACTTGCTGCACAGTATGAGCATGACTTGAAAGTAAGTGTACACTCGGGTGACCCCTCAGTTACTTGTGCTTTCCAAAAGAAAGTGTTTAATCTGTAATGTTTGTCTCTTCTAGGTGGCATCAGAAACAGCTCTCCCAGATGAAGATGACGACCTTTAACCTGTTAACCCCTCTGACCTCCTTGTGGCAAAGTCACTGGGATTTTTCCAGTGATGGTTCGTCTCCCTGCCCCTTTTACTGTAACCCCCAGCGCAGAATATTTTTATTTTTCAATTTTTGGTTTGTTTTGTGTTTTGAATTTCAGTAAATTGTGTGGTTCATTTCATTGTAGACATGCTAACTGTTACCACCAGACAGACACACGCAGACATGCCTACACTGACACACTCGCTGTCTCAACGGTGTGAGCAGGTCGAGTGTCCCAGTGCTTACTTCTCTATGTAAAGCTCTAAGCACTTAGAGGAACTCTTGGAATAAAAACATTCTCGATATAATAATCCTTGCTTGGTCTTTTCTTATGAACAAAATAACGGTTAAAGCAAATGATTAAACTGTAGTGGCCTACTCGCCAACGGTGAATCCTTTTTTACATGTTAAGCATGTTTCAGGATATCTGGCTCTGGATGTTTCTTTGGGTTTGCGGAGGCAATGGTGCATCATAATGCTTGAAAGGTCTAAAATGGCCTGTTTCTGGTCACTGATGTTTAAATACTGCGAGTTATGCAGTGGATTGTGAATTGTTTCTGAGTCCAAGATCAATTGTCAAATAAAACCGCATTCATCTAGTTTAAGATCTGATGTGGTTTTACACCAAGCCGTATCACTTTGATATCCATTCCTATTGTAAGTAATTATGGGGAGAAGTTTGTCATTTTTATGTGCTATTGGTATAGTTACTCGTATTTAAATGAACACTGCCAATAAACATGAAATGTCTTTAGCAGGAAAGTTACTGTGGCACTTTTCAAAACCAGCATAAAGGATTATTATTATTTATTTCATTAAATGTTGAATCTTAAAATGTGAAATATTAAGTGAAAATTCCAGATTCATCAGGCAAATTATTTTGTATATTAAATGTAAGATTTGAATTGCTTTTAATGTTAAAATTATGATAGTTTAAATGGTTGCATCCGAAAATCAATTTAAGCACTTACTATTAAAATAAAATGCTTTTAATTATAAAATTGTGTATGTTCTATGATAAATGTATTCATCACTGAAGATTCTAGAGCCTTTCGGTTACAAAACCAAGTGTTGCTGTTATGTAAGCAACTTTATGTAATACATTTATTATAATGATTTTTATTTATTGCCTGGCTGGCAGAAGGTAATTTATATCTGTTGACTCACCAGGCAAATTGTTAACATGAACTGGTAACCAGTTTCTATCACAATAGCCGTCAGTTGCTACTATAAAATTAAGTAATATGAGATACTCCTTCAAACGGTATAAGAAGTTTGTAGTTTTGTTTTTGATGACAAGGGACAATAGTGTAGTAAAATAATGAGTCACGTTTCCCGTTGATGACGTAACGCAATTCCTTCGACCTACGTAATACTACGATTTAGCCACCAGAGAGCAGAAAATACTAATTAATGCTACTCATGTCAATCTTTGGAGTCTAGTGTTCACAAACTATCAGAAAGAAGGATTTAGTGAAACATTTTTTGCTGTCTATGATTCATACACACATTCCGTCGCGTTTGGGTATAAACTACAGACGTCCGTCGCATTTGATCCACTTCACTGATGACGAGAATAATAAATTATCGTCAGCGACGTCACGCGAAGGATTGTGATCGCCCGGTTTGATGTAAAACACAGCCTTTGTTTTTGTTTATTGGAATATATATATATATATATCAAGACTATTTTTTCTTTCACATTATAAGAAAACAATTTAAACTGTTTCTAATTCTAAATGAGTCCTTTAATATATTTACATAATGTTTAGCCTACCCCCTGGTTGTTGGCCTATGTTTTTCTATGTGGCTATATATATTATTGCAGTTCTGACTGTAGCCTACATTGACTTTGTTTGTGTGAAGTTTAACAATAAACAAGACACCAATGCTGAGGTATGATTGCACTTCCTCCTCTCAGTGTTGTTGACAGAGGACAGAGGGTTAATAAATGTCAGCTCTCGTGCTTCATGTGTGGTGAAGTGGGCTATTCTCATTGATCTCTGACTCCAGATATATATCCCATGATACACTGCACAGTAAAGACAAAAAGTCTTGATGTGAAAAAGTTTCCTTACAGTAAGTATTAGAATCTAATAAATAGGCTTATGCTATGTCAGAAGCACAGTTAATATCTGAATCACAGTAAAAAAAAAACAAAAAAAACAATTAGATTAGTTGATAAAAATAATCCTTTTCTTTAGATTTACGCATTTCAGATATTATCGAACCTATCTGTCAGTTATCATCACAAAACGTGGAATCTGTGCCCTTTAATACTCAAAAAAGCAATGTGATACATGGATTCAGTAGAACTGAATCAGATTAGTCAATATCGGTATATACTGGTGTCTATATTTGGGTCACTGACAAATAAAGCTTCAAAACTGATGTAAAGCATTTTTTTTCAATGTGTTTAAACCAGTTTCAGTTGTTAAATAACACTTCAGCGTGTTTAAATTCACTTTTTGACTGTTTTTATGTCAGGCCGTACAGCCAAATAGTTGTATGTATAAATTGCAGTTGAACCACCTGACATGCAAAGTTTACTAACCATTTTACTTTAAATTAGCAGGTTTTACCAATATATGAGAGAGATCTAAACCTTTTCACTGCCGCAAGGAGCAGTTGAGGTCCTCTGGATGACGCATTATCATGTTTACTGTTATTACCTTGTCAATACATAATAAAAAAGTCTTATGTTTGCCATTGTGCCGCCCTGACATTTGAGAATATACAAACTCCCGGACAAGTTTTTCAATTATCTCAACAGCTAAAAATACTGATATCTATAAAATGTGTTTTCATGAAATGTTTTAAACCTAAAATGATGCCATAGTATTTACTTATTTATTTATTTATTATTATTATTATTAAGACACATTTCAAATAGTTTTCTTAGTCTGTTCATTTGTCCGGACAGTTGTACCACATGACATTAGGGTTTAAGATAACAAAACATAAAACAATATGTAGCCAACTAAAATGATTTCAAACTAAATAGAATAAATTATATCATGAATTTACCAAATTATTTTAAAAGGAAATAATGTAGGCTACTTGGGCACACAAATGTCGTTTAGTAAAACTGCACGAAAATCGAAACACATACTTGATCTTAGTTTTTAGAATCAAATGAATAGTTATCAACAAATGTAATATTTATTAGAACTTAAAGATGGTACTTATTTTTTAGTACACACAGGTGTCAACAGGAGCGCGCATGCAGGGCGTGACCGCGGCCAGTGATGTAGGTGAGACACAGAGAGAGCATGCGTGAGACGACAGCTCTCTCAGACCGATTATAACGAGAAAAGAGAGGGAGAGGGAGGAAGACAGATTAAGCAGACTGAACACAACTGTTGTTTTAATCCTCTGAGCGGATAGATTTAGAGGGGAAAAAAACTACTGGTTTGGATAAGAGCAGCCATATTGCATGGACCTTTGGTGGAATAACAAGAGAGGAGCAGGAATACTCGGAGTTCTGGAGGAAACTCTCAGACTTCACGATCCGCTAAGCACTGTTACAGCTCACTCCTCTGTCTAATTTGACTGTGACCTATTTATTTATTTATTTATTTATTTTATTGTTTAGATAGTGTTAAACAACATATTGAAAGATGAAGGACCGACTGGATCAACTAAAGGCGGTAAGAGTGTGCTTATATTTCTTCTTGTGTGTGTGAAGTTGACCCGATATTAGTGAGCTTGTAGGCTATTCAACTACTCTACAAGTGTATAGGAATGTCATTACGTAATGGAGTTTGTCTTAAACCTCCATGTCAGATCAAGTACTTTTAGAAGATGATCACAGTATCAATAAGGACCATTAGTAACTTTTGAGTAACCAAAGAATAATACAGAAGTTATGGCGTCTGTAATAATAAAGTGTGTGAATGAATTATCCAACAAGTGCTCGCCAAAGGCAGCAAAAGTCATATAGTAAGAGTGAAGAGAGGAGGGCAGTGTTGGACAGCTGATGTGGTCACCTGACTCATGGAGGGGGTCATGGGCTTCTGGGAAGATGGGGGATGGGTTGAGAGAGATGATGCTGATCTTCAAATACTTATTGAAAAATAAAAATAGACCGAATTTGCTTTACATTCTTTAGCCACACTAACCAAAAAGTGGTTTTAATACTATGGTTTTTAGACATCCATTGTGTTTAAGTAAACGTATCATTGTAGGCCTACCATGTTTTTCAAACATTTATCCCAATACTACCATGTTTTATGTATTTTTTTTATTATTTTTTGCTTTGGCAGATACAGGCTTTAAAGGGTTAGTTCACCCAAAATTGAAAATTAAGTCATTAATTACTCACCCCCATGCTGTTCCAACCCCGTAAGACCTTCGTTCATCTTCGGAACACAAATAAAGATATTTTTGATTGAATCTGAGAGCTAGATCATTCCTACATAGACTGCCTAAGGGACTGGCTCTTGACGGCCCATAAAGTCATTAAAGAAAAGGTTTAAATATTCCATGTGCCTACTGCGGCTCAATTATAAGTTTATCAAGCGACGAGACTACTTTTTGTGCGAAAAAAACATAAATAACGACTTAATTCGACTATTCTATTACTTCCTTATAGGCGCATGCGCGAGAGCTGCGACGAGGACGTTCTTCTCCTTCGACTACTTTTTGTTACCGGCTGCTCCGCTCAGGAGTTTTACCGCCACCTACCGTATAAAATGATGATCCATATATAAGGCGCTCCGGATTATAAGGAACACTGTCGTTTTTTGAGAAGATTAAAGGCTTTTAAGTGCACCTTGTAGTGCGGAAAATACGCTAATTGAAAAGCGTATGTACAGCGCGCATCTTCCTCTGCTTGTAAACAGAAAGTTTTGAGCTTCCAGCTATATCAGCACATCATCTTATACGGTAGGGGGCGGTAATACTCCTAAGCGGTGAGCAGCCGGTAACAAAAAGTAGTCGAAGGAGAACGTCCTCGTCTCAGTTCTCGCGCATGCGCCCATAAGGAAGTAATGGAATAGTCGAATAAAGTCGTTATTTATGGTTTTTTCGCACAAAAAGTAGTCTCGTCGCTTGATAAACTTATAATTGAGCCGCTGTAGGCACATGGAATATTTAAACCTTTTCTTTAATGACTTTATGGGCCGTCAAGAGCCAGTCCCTTATGCAGTCTATGTAGGACTGATCCAGCTCTAAGATTCAATCAAAAATATCTTTATTTGTGTTCCGAAGATGAACGAAGGTCTTACGGGGCTGGAACAGCATGGGGGTGGGTGAGTAATTAATGACTTAATTTTCATTTTTGGGTGAACTAACCCTTTAACAGTTTGTGGCTTGAGAGCCTATCGTGATCTGCAGCTACTCAGAACTAAGAATGTGTAATAAGTGGCAATAAGCATCAAGATATCACAGTACAGTATGTACCAGCAATGTGATAAACAAGTGTTGCGCCAATCACCAAAACATACAAAAATGTAAATAAACTAGTTTATAAATCTAGGTGTGTCGATCTAGATGTAATGACAGGGCTCAATGACAAGGATTTTTTTCAGGATTTCACAATTCTTGATTGATTCCAATTTCCATGCCACAGTAAATACTAGTCTAACTAAATTAAAGCTGCAGTCGGTAGTTCTTCCTTTTTGCCGCCATCTCTGTTTGAAATCTGCAATTGCAGCTTTTTATTTAATTATCAACTTTACGTGGGTTGTGCCTCGGCATGGCACAGCATGGATTAATCCAATGTTTTGAGGAGAATGTGTGCAGCTGTCAGTCAATGTGCCGGTGTGGATACTGGCATTCAGAATCACAGATTATTCTAAAAATCAACATCCTTAAAAAAACTTAGAACAACTTTGAATGTCAGTAGAGAAGGGCATAAAGTTCATTGTAACATCATAATACACATTATATAATTCACCTGCTATATTGCTAAATGTACCTCATTTTTCATATCAATGGAAACATATAACCTGGCTTCTCTTGAGACTCCCCTAAAAACCCAGAATCCTACTAATATAAACATAGAAATAAAACAAAAGTTATATAAATATAAAGGAGGTAATTCGTATACGTTTTTATAAGTGCATATTTACAATCCATTACCTTACATTCTCATCATGGCATTTTGCAAGATCATCAAGATTTTTTGTGATTTTCATGAACCTATGGAAGCTTGATTCTGTCACAGAATGAAAAATAAAAAAGGTAATTGCGACTTTTTATCTCACATTTCAGACTTTTTTTCTCACAATTGCGAGTTTACATCTCACAATTCTGTCTTTATTTCTCACAATTGCGAGTTTACATCTCGCAATTCTGACTTTATTTCTCAAAATTGCAAGATATAAAGTCACAATTGCGAGATATGAATTCAGAATTGCGAGATATAAAGTCGCAATGGCGTGTTATAAAGTCAGAATAGCGAGATATAAAGTAAGAATTTCTAGATATAAAGTTGCAATTGTGAGATATAAAATCAGAATTGCATGATATAAAGTTGCAATTGCGAGATATAAAGTCAGAATAGTGAGATATAAAGTAAGAATTGCTATATATAAAGTTGCAATTGCGAGATATAAAGTAAGAATTGCGTGATATAAAGTCGCAAATGCTGTTATAAAGTCAGAATTGCGAGATATAAAGTAAGAATTGCATGATATAAAGTTGCAATTGCGAGATATAAAGTCAGAATTGCGTGATATAAAGTCGCAAATGCTGTTATAAAGTCAGAATTGCGAGATATAAAGTAAGATTTGCTAGATATAAAGTTGCAATTGTGAGATATAAAGTCAGAATTGCGTGATATAAAGTTGCAATTGCGAGATATAGTCAGAATTGTGTGATATAAAGTCGCAATTACTTGTTATAAAGTCAGAATTGCTATATATAAATTTGCAATTGTGAGATATAAAGTCAGAATTGCGTGATATAAAGTCGCAATTACTTGTTATAAAGTCATAATTTCTAAATATAAATTTGCAATTGCGAGATATAAAGTCGCAATTGCGTGTTATAAAGTCAGAATTGCTAGATATAAAGTTGCAATTGTGAGATATAAAGTCAGAATTGCGTGATATAACGAATTGCGAGATATAAAGTCAGAATTGCGTGATATAAAGTCGCAATTTTGCGTGTTATAAAGTCAGAATTGCGAGATATAAAGTAAGAATTGCTAGATATAGTCGCAATTGCGAGATATAGTCGCAATGGCGTGTTATAAAGTCAGAATTGCATGATATAAAGTCAGAATTAATTAGAGTAAATCACCTTTTAATTACTTTAAAAAATGTTTAAATAGACTGTTTTGTTTAGTTCAGTCTATTCAGAATTGTGGGTGAATCATGATCTCCATTTTAAACAAAGAAATTGTGATTTTCAATTTATCTAGAATCATGCAGTACTATATTTTAAGACATGTCCCATGGTACTACCATGTTTTAATGGAAATGTATAATTTTTTTTGACCCAGTATTATCATGGAGGTATTATGTTTGTTTTTGTAGGCTAATTGAAGTATGCTTCTAAATTCTGATCCATGAATATGGGATATCAGAAGGGGTTATTGAGGACTGAGATTGTTGTGATGTCAGATCTTATATGGGCAGGGTCAGAGGTGAGGATTTGTTTCTGTGGCAACTCTGCCTCAGTCAAATATTTGTTTTGTTGACTCTGGTACCTGAAGCAGCCTGGCTGGCTAGAGGAACTTGTGTGCGTGTGTGCTTATGGCCGAACCTTATTTACATTAGTCATAGTTTTGTTTCCGTGCTGGTTTGCATACAGACAATCTCACTCGCTCAGCTTTTTTGTACTCCGCTGTTACTGGTTTCTTTTCTGTAAGGTAAAATTCTCTTGCAAAACTCGGACAAAATGCTGACATGAGTGGTTGCCAGTGTTTTGCTTTATGGTTGCTAGAGTGTTTAAGTATGTTGCTATGCTGTATCTAAGGTGTTTTGGGTAGGGATGTCCCGATACCACTTTTTCACTTCCGATACCGATACCGATGCTGCAGCTTTGGCTTTTGCCGATACCGATATTAATCCGATATTTTTATTTTATTGTTAAACTAATAAAAAATATGGCAATTTTCTCAATTAGCCCCTTAAAATATACCTCCAGTATATAGTTCACAACCCCCACCCTTTATTCAAACACTACAATATATGTGTATATATATATATAAGAAATTGCAGGTACTTAAAGCTAGCTCGCTTACCAACAGGTTTAAAGTTAAAACAATTTAAACGGCAGTATTCTACATTTTAAATACCAGTACAGTTTTTTTAAAGTAAGTAGAATTTCTATAATGTGTTAAACTGATTATCACTCTTGTGTGTGTTAAACACAATCCACAATCTACTTAATACAGACAGCTTCATTATAAAGATAAACAACAAATCCCCAAAATATATAATCATAATCTATGATAAAAAAAAATGCTATTATAAACTAGATTAGTGAATAATACATATTGCTCTTTGTATTGTTGTAAAATACATTCATGAAAAACAATATAACAAAAATGAAAAAGATAATTATTTTAGATATAGCCAAGGCTACTAAAAATTGAGATTTTAACTGTATAGCACAGCTATTTAATGAGGCAGCAACATTAATAATTATTAATGTTAGTAAGCTTTAATTGCGTCACTGCATTATGATATGAATGACTCCAACACAGTGCGGCACAAAGCGCTTATGCGCATTCCGAGCACAGAATGATGCGCTTGAAACCACGTGGAGTAACATCACGCAGCCGAGTATGCACCCTATGGTATGCACGCTGCGCGTCGAGTCCGCTTTGAAAAGTTCAAAGCATAAAGGAAATACATATTGATGGACAGTGTATTAAACAGTATCTATCTATGCAATAGTTTATTGAGCCTTTTCTTTAAACAGTTTTAAATTTCAGTTACTGTGCGCGTGAAGAACAATAGTGCTGAGTGACTCTGGTGAGATCTAACCGACAGCGTCCGACACCTGGTAGTAACACGATTAAGTTACAGCAATAAAGTCCAGCAAGATAATGTTGTTTTATGCGAAAACATAGACCTCTATCTACAGATAAAGTATAATAGTATTAACATTGTATCATCTTGATGATAGTTTCATCATTGACTAACCGAACGCGACGCGCTGTTTGAGTGCTGAATGGAGAATGACTGACAGCCGCGAGAGGGAAAAGTTTATGTGATCTTGAATTTAATGACTTAAATATTAATTTAATAGAGTGCACGAAAATGTTATGGTTCTTTAGAATGTTTTTGTGCCTTCTGTGGAGCTTAACAATAACATAATTGTAAACGCACAATATCGGATTTGGATCGGCCTCGTCTGATCGATACCCGATCCTGTAAAAATGGCTGGATCGGAGCCGATACCGATCCTGAGTATCGTATCGGGACATCCCTAGTTTTGGGTGGTTGCTAGGGGGTTATGGCAGGGTTAACTTACTAGTCCTAGTCAAAAGTTCCCATGCCTAAGTCGGTATTCTGATCAGTGTTATAATTACTGAAGAAAATGAAATAACTTTTATTAAAAAAAAGAAAATTAAATAACTTTTTCGTTAAGTGAAATTAAAAGTAAAACTAGAAAAATTCCAAAAATTCCAAAATGAGCTAATACAAAAAATAAAAATGGCCACCATTTAATTTTATACATAAATTATTTTTGTAATACAAATAATAGGCTTTGTATATTATTATAAAACATACAACCGGCCTGCAATAAATATGCAAATATTACTAATTAGCAATAATATTTAACTTAGATAATACTGTAATATTAGAAGGGATAGTTCACCCAAAATCAAAAATTCTATCATTAATTACTCACCCACCCCTTGTTTCCGTAAGACTTTCGTTCATCTTCGAAACACAAATTAAGATCTTTTTAAATGGAAATCTTTAATGAAATCTGGGAGCTTTTCACCCCTCCATTGAAAGCTATGCAACTACCACTTGACACTTCAAAAAGTTCATAAAGAGATTGTTAAAAATAATCCATATGAAGTGAGCGGTTTATTCCAAATTTTCTGAAGAGACGCGATCATGAACAGATTTAATTTAGGTTTTTATTCACATATAAACATTCATGACCTCACACATTAGTTGTGGTAAACGGAAGCTCAAGCATGGTCACTTGACGTGTGATAACCAATGAGGTTCATTCTCGTGTTATGCAGCACTTTTGAGCTCCAGCAAGAACCAATGAGGTTCATTCTTCAATCAGATTCAAGCTTGAGTTTGTTTGAATGTGAATAAAAGCCAAATAAATGCTTGCCTTGCTCTGTTCTGTTCTATGATACAAGGTTGTGACTCTCCTGTTTGAAATCTTTCATGAACATGAACAAATCTTTTTTCGAGTCATTTCGTTGGTTGAATGAACCAAATGACTCAGAAAAAGATTTGTTCATTTTGATAAACGAGTTCGAACAGGAGAGTCACGAACGACGATTTGTGATTATAAAACTATTTTATTTATTTTTTAAATGAGCGATCGTTTCGCTTGATAAGACCCTTATTCATCATCTGGTTTCGTTTAAAGCCCTTTGAAGCTGCACTGAAACTGTCCTTCGGACCTTGAACCGTTTGGTTCCCATTAAAGTCCATTATATGGAGAAAATACTGGAATGTTTTCATCAAAGACCTTAATTTCTTTTCGACTGAAGAAAGAATGACATGGACATCTTGGATAACATGGGGGTGAGTAAATTATCAGCAAAAGTTTTTTCTGAAAATTTGGACTAAACCACTCAATTCATATGGATTTGTTATTATGAACTTTTTGAAGCAACAAAGCAGTAGTTGCGTAGCTGTCAATGGAGGGACAGAAAGCTCTCAGATTGAAGTGTTTTGGGTTTGAAACGACATGAGGGTGAGTAAATGATGACAGAATTTTCATTTTTGGGTGAACTAACCCTTTAACTTTAATTCTTAGGGTAAGGGGTCTGTTTAATGCATTAACCGTGCATCTGAGCTGTAGTATTAATGAAGCTTATCTTAGCAAACAGTTTCTTGGGACTCATCTGTGTGTGACCCTCTGTGCTAAAGGAAATCCTGCTGAGAAAAATATCATTCTAACCTCTAAACCAATTGTTTTTTTCTATCTGTGTTTCTCTGTAATGTTTAACTTGGTGTGGCTGAACTATTTTCTTCTTTGTGTGCATATAAGAGTATTAAAGGCTGAGTGTACACACACACACACACACACACACACACACAAACACACACACACTGGTGTTCTTGGAGCACAAAAGGAACTGTGGGACATTAAACAGCTGAGTGGGAAGTGAACATTTTGCTACTCTGACATTTGTTTTTTATGCTAGTCCACCTTCTGTAAGTGTTAGCAGGACGATGAGTGAAAAACACTAATATTACAGACTTCTCTCAGGGTACACCGTTAACTCAGATACTCTCTCTCTCTCTCTCATTCCCTCTTTAGGAAGTGTCTTGTATGCTTATCTCTCTACCTCAGTTCAAAGCTTTACCAGCACACTGCATGTGTGTGTGTGTGTGTGAGTGTGTCTTTGACCTTCAGAAAAACCCGTTGGATTGGCAACACATTGTTTGTACTACAAGTAAACTTGAGAAGAGAGCAGAAGTCTTTGTCAGCAGGATAGATAATATTACATTTTTTAACAGGAATATTTTGTCTCTGAAATTCTGTAGTACAACCTCAGTAAGTGCTTGTTTTCATAATAATGCCTTTATTTTAGCCCTTTACTCTAAAAACTTACTATGATTCACTTAATTTTTTGGGTGAAACATTTTTACACTTAAAAATATTAATAGAATTTTACCGCAATGAAATCAGTTACATAGGCTATTTTATACTATATTTACTGAGTAAATGTAGGTAAAACAAATTAAGTAGATCTGAGTAACTGCATTTGGTACATTAACAAATAAAATTAAGTTGAAATAATTGAGGAGAACATTAAAAAACAACAACAATATTTATAAGTAATATTGACGGCTTTTATAGGATGAGTAATAGTAACTTTTAATTTCTTAACCTTTGTAAAATACTCCACACAACCACATGTAACGTTATAAATAACAAAACTAATGTAAAAAGTAATTCAGGTGTAATCAATCCCATTTCCAGCACATCTGTTGTCCTGCCTGAGAGAAATTTAGTCCGCTGTCCTGCAATTCACTAGTGTAATATAAATAAATAATTGGTTAGTCAAATACTTAAATATAACTGTAAATTTTAGACACATTTAACTTGGATTTGTAGTAAATTATTTTGGTAAGTTTGACTCAAAACGTCAAGTAAATGATTTTCCGAGATTTTATTAAGTTAATAAAGTTAATTATTTATTAAGCCACTGAATTATTATTTTTAGAGTGTTGTCTCATAAAAATGTACTAATGTACTAATTACAGTGACAGCAGCCTAATACACCAGCTGCAAAATTATTAGATAATATTAAAAATATATATATGGCAGTTTTTTTTCCCCCATGTTATTGATGTCAAAATTGTTGCTAGTGAAAATGCTGAGTGGCTAGCAACTATGGAAAATCACCACCACTTACTTTTAAAGGGAGAGTAACACAATATGATAATGCATTACCTTTAAAAGTAATTTTCTCCAACACTGTTATGACTAATATTAATATTAAGATTCTAACACTGAAAACTAGATTTTTAATTTTTTTTTGGTGAATTTACTCATTACAACATTATAATATTCAGTATAACATTATAGCATTATAAACACAACATTATTGTAATGTGTTAAGTTTGAGTTTTGGTTTCACTGTGTTCTGTCTCGTTTCATTTTTTTCGTGACTATGTTTCTGTTAGTTTCCTTGATTTTTAATTAGTAGAAACAGACCGGTATATCGGCCGATATTAGGCATTTTCCATAATATCGGTAACGGCAGTTATAAATGGCCAATAAATGAATATTTAAAAAAATAAAATAAAATTGGACGAAACACGCTTTAATCATCTCTCCTTGGCCTGTTATATTGAAAATGTATGTTTTACAATTTGTAGTATGATGTTATCTATTGCTAAATTATGGCTCATCATAGACTAGCTAACCACAAAGTTGGCTAATGCCACTATCATCAGTGGAAGACCGCTAACGTTAACATTAATGAGCTTGGAAACCACAATGAACTTTTTCTGCCTAAATAAAGTAATTATTACTGTATTTATAACTAGCATATCTCTAGTTACAGTCCCTGCATTGTAAAATGTAAGTTATACTTGCGAGGAGTGAACATTTAGACATAGAGAAAAAGTATCAAACATATCTTGTGCAGAAAAGTTAGCTTTTCTTTTACACGTGTGAAATCCAACAATATTTAATTAAAAAAAAAATATCGGCCGATATATCGGAATATCGGATTTTAAAATCCAAAAATATTTGTATCGGTATCGGCCTTCAAAATCCTTTATCGGTCAGGCTCTATTAGTTAGTTCAACGTTACTCTCTCTGTGTATTTAAGCCCCGAATTTAATCTTCTGCCGATTCTTGTGTTTTTGAGTTTAGTTTGTTAAATACCTCACCTATACCCTGACAATTATAATGTACAACAAATTTA
Source organism: Pimephales promelas (assembly GCF_016745375.1). Next base: position 18,243,578 of record NW_024121543.1, on the reverse strand, counting down.
TTCATTTGGATTTTTAAAAAATTATATAAGTGTTCTTAAATTATTAGCATTTTTAAAGATTACCTTTTAAGTGAGCGTTAAATTATGTTTTTAAATGTTAAAATAAGGAAAATAAGCAGGAACAATTAAATATCCTTTATCGAATGATACAAATAAATGAAAAAAATATTTAGTGTCGTCTGATAACCAAGACGGTACCAATAGACTATATGCACGCATAAGTTCCGCATTTGACGCATGGATGCTTGTCAGTTTCCGGTTGGGGAGATTAAAGCGGAGGAGAACAGAGGAAAACGGGATTATGGCAGTCTTCAAAATTTACTGTCCTCCTGTCTTTGAAACGAAACTTTCATACGTTTAGATGTAATTTTATATATAGTTATGTTTATTTCATATAATTTTAAAAAGAAGCATAAACACAATGAGGGATGTCTGTTTTGTCTGTTTTTGTGACTAACGTTTCTTGAGTATAATCATGGAGTATAAAATTCAATATAAATTCTCGGTATTGCATTGGACTCTACGATCGGCGGAAGTTATCGAGCATCCTTACACCTTTACCGTAAATACCGCCGTGCATAGAGCCATATGTGTCGTCTTCAGAAAAATATAGCTTTTACTGCAGTAATACTGAAATAACAGTAATACTGTGAAATATTATTACACATTTAAATAACTGTTTTCTATTTTAATATATTTTAAATGATTTTTTTTTTCCTGTGATCAAAGCTGAATTTTCACCATCATTAATCCAGTCTTGGTCACATGATTCTTCAGAACGTATAATTATCAATGTTGAAAACTGTTGTGCTGCTTCTATTTTTGTGAAAACCGTGATGGATTTCTTCAGGACTCTCTGATGAACAGAAACATCAAAATAACAGCATTTATTTGAAATAGAAAACACTTTATATATATATATATATATATATTGTTTACATTATATAATTCACATTATAAGTGTATTTTACCCAACCGTTTGACCAGTAGTGTATGTATGTTTTTAAAAAATGACATCAAATGACAAAGTATGCATATTAATATGACAGTTTTACTGAAGCAAATATATATCTTGGTACAAACTATGGATACTTTATGATTTTTGTAAAAAGTTAAATGTCATTCGATCTCTTAGAAATGCTGAATGAGTTGTAGTGTTTGAGCTTCATGTAGCATATCACAGAGATACAAAGATGTGTGTGTGTGTGTGTGTGTGTTTGGCCTCTCTGTGGTGAAGTGACAGAGCCGCAAGTTTGATGACTGTAGAGAAATCCTTGAGTAGTCATAAAGAAGGTGTGATTTCACTCAGACTTTAACCCTCGTGTGTCTTGACATTTGAGTTATGTTATCATGCACGAAGCGCTGTTCTATGACGGTGTTAACTTGTTTAATTGCATCATATGACAGTAAAGCAATTATTGAAATAGAAAACAGTACTCGTTTCCACATGCCCCTCATAAAAAATCACAAGACACACCTCTCTGTCCTTATAAAGTGCTGTGCAGGTCAGCTGTAACATTGCACAAAATCACAATTGACCCTACTTACTTTGGTAAGGATTTTTATAGAGAGCCGTATTGTCCATTTAGGAAGACTATACATGCAATTAAAGTGTAGATTTGGCAGTTTGCTAAAGCAACTGTTTCAGAGCAGTTTACACTGTGGCTTGTCAGCAGAGGCCTGTAACACCAGATGTTCATGTGACATGATCAATTTAACAGCCATGATCGTAAAGTGCAGTTTAATAACAAAACCCATTAACTAAACAGAACCCAAATCTAAAGAGAGCTAGACTATAAAACCAAGACTTGACTTGGAATAAGAGGTGAACATTATATCGGTGGCTGATATGTAATTCACTGATGACATATTCAGCAGTATTATGGTTACACAGATAGATGATTGTTAACTAATTTATAATTGTTTTTTTTTTGTTATGGTTTTTGTAATGTGCATGTAAGACATGTTTTGTGTTGCGCTTTGATTTGTTTTAATCAGAATCATATGCTATAAACAACGACATGACGTTTAAAGCCATGTTCTGTCTGTGTTTTAAGTAATAAGATGTTTTAAGCCATATTCTGTTTAAGTAATAAGTAAAAAATATGGGAAAAAATAAAACTGTAATCGTGACTTGGTCTATTAATGTGGGATGTTATATTCCAGCTATTTTAAAAGTTCATTATTTCGATTATTGAAGGTGAACCAACTCCAGGGTAAGGCTAAGGAATGAGATGCACTTTCCCTTTAAAAACACATTTAAATAGATTTCCATGAAACGGTTTCAAGTTACTTATCGCCTGCACGACCTGCATATCCCAGCATAATCGTTTCAGAGAAAGAATTTGTTATTAAAGGGACGCTCCACCCATTTGCATTAAGCTTTCCATTATTAGAAACCCAGTTATGCTATTGAATGGTCGTGCAACACACTCTCGTTTTCCCCTGAGATGAGAGAAATCTGCTATTTACCCTTTTCACTTCCTTCTACAATGACGCAAAAATCGTCATTTTACTTCATAGTAGGAGGAAGTGTGAGAGGGGGATTTCTGTAAAGACTACAAGCACAAGATCTCACCCTTTCAAACCCGCCCATAGGGGGCTGGACCTAATGCGCTAACAGACCAATCACAAATCAGTGCCAGTGCGTTGGATTTCACAGGCCGAAACTTTTTGAAAATATGGACGAAGCTGGACACGCAGACGGATGAATTATGGAGGATTGGGATTGCACATAGTGTCAGCCATCTTTTTTTGGAAGCTAAGCTAGCAGGCTCTTTTCCTGTGGAGAAAGCTGAGTAGTAACTTTAGGGGTTACCATTAGGCATGGGCGGTATCCAAATTTTCATACCGTCAAAGCTCCTCCCTATTTTACCGCGGTATACGGTATTACCGCGTGACTAATTAAAAATTAAGAGATAAGGCTCAGACGGCATCACACATGATGACACGTTCAACCAGAGAGTGTCGGTTCCAATAATGCATCTAAAAGCTGTCAATCAACTATTAGAAAACAGGAGATACACATTGTCTCACGCCAGAGAATGTGAGCAGAGTGGTGATATTGCCTCTAGAGAGGGCAGCGCATTTATGAAGATCACGCGCCACGGCTCGCGTCGCCGAGTGGAGCCGAGATAAAATTATTTATTAATAAACTAGTGTTTTCTATGTCAGTTGCTGCAAAGATAAAGATTGCATTGACGATGCAAACTGGCATCTTCACGGTAGTGAACACGAATAAAGAGTAGCCTAATGCACACTTCATATGAATAAGCCTATAGCAGAGAGCAGCCCATTTCTTTTAGCTTGTAATAGTTTTGTTTAAAAGTATAGACATTTCAAGCTTACATATACACTTCTCAGATCATTAAGACATCTTATATGCCGAGTTTCAGTTCATGTATGAATCGCGCTCCAGTCACGCGTCGGCGCGTGTCCTGATTACTATCTTTGCTTTTTATTTATTAGCCTAATCCAGGCAATTCGTTGATGAAAAAAATAAAAATAAATGAAGATGCAATTTATTCAAAACGAAATTCGTTTTAAAGAAAGGATTTCTACAAAACAAAACGTAATAAGTGGTCATAATCATGTCTGTCTGACTGACCCATTCCAAATGTTTTCCGATATTGCGCATTTTATGATCTTATCTTAGTCATCTCATGAAGTTCCCTTTTCATAAAATCAACATACATAGAAAAACATCATATTATTAAAAAAATATGAAAGGAATACGTTTTTTTTTTTTTTTCAAACCTAGCTTATATTTAAGTGTCACACGGTCCGTCCCGCTGTAGACTACATGCATGTGTGCGTGCATGTGGTGGTGGGGCACAATTTTCAAATAATAATCGAATAATACCAGGCAATCTTTAAATATTATTTTTGCTTGAAATGCCCATCCCTGCCAAACTGCAGAAGTCCTGTTCTTCTTCGAGACCAAGTCACTCGGTGCGCAACTTGCCCTCTCTCCCCCACTCTCTGGTCACCACATTGTCACGTCATGAGAACCAGATATAAGCATTTTAGCCATTAAATAAATTGTATTTAAAACATTGCACTTATATAGGAGACAAGGATTCCTTGTCTCCTATTTAAGTGCATTGTTTGTTTGTTTTTCTGACGGTATGACGATATTGAAAATGATACCGTTGCTATTTTTAGATCCCGCGGTATACGATATTACCGTAATACCGCCCAAGCCTAGTTACCATCTTCTTTTTCCCGGACATGTCCGGCCGTCGATGTAGGGTCGATCCACGAACGCCGATCCAAGTGCGCTGAACTGTGCAGAGTCTCATATGGTACGTTGTTTTCGGAAGAAACACAAACACGAACCGTTTTCTTCTCTTCAATATGTACGCGTAGCCTACTGTTCGCGCTCACCTTATCACCTTATTCACATCTCACCAGCGCACTTGGATCGGCGTTCGTAGATCGACTGGTAGAGACTATTTTTCAAAGATGGCTTCTTCCTGTATTCGCGAAGTTGACTGTGTGTATAAAATAACTTCTTATTAAACTGTCTGGACACTGACAAAGTTCTCAATGCTTCGGTTTGAATGTAGGGACCCTTATTATGCTACCGTGTTAGTGTGGGGCTATTTTGAGCCTTGTTAGTGATAATAACAAGCGATTTTTATTTGTCATTACTCTATGCCCTATATACTAGCGTTATACTAGCGTTATAGGCTAAACTATTTTTAGAGATAAAACTATTTACATTCGGCAATCATGAAAACAAATCTCAGATAACGGTTGACTAGGTAACAATGTGTAATAATTAGACCAAAGGTTCATTTTGCGCCGGAGTTCTCCTTTAACATGACGTCTATGGATATTTGCTCCCTTTTGGGACCGGCCACTAGCGGATTTGAGATGTATTGCAGTTTTTCGCACTTCCGGGTAGGCTTCATCTTTCAGATTAGAATGTTACCGCTTGGCCTGAACGTGTTCAATGAACAATGCATTTAATTGGCTTTGACGGCCATCAGTTCTTGGCAATTCTTCATTTGCCCTCTAACGTCTAGCAGGTTCAAAATTATACGGCTGCGGGCCATCATGCATTTGCCTCTTCTTGCCAACTCTTCCTCATCCCAGTTAGTCACCTTAGTTCTAATACTAGGCTGAGGCGCACTTTCCTCCACTTCTCCCCAATGTGACGTCATCACCAAATTGCGTAAAAAAACTGTTAATACCAGGAACGTGTAAAACGTGTATAGATATGATACCCACCCACCCATCCGGCACGTGACAGCACCGCTGCTGGAAAAATTTCTAGGGGAAACACTGCTTTGCATATTATGCATTCCTGCAGGCATTATGCTAATATTTGATTGGCTCAGTATTCCCAAGCCAGGAAATTACCATTTATTTTCAGGGATTACTCCTCTAGATGTGCAATCAATAGAGTTTATATATCTTTCCAAATTTGTACTAAATTGTAATTTAGTTTCTAGACAGTGAATTAGTGACAGTGAGTTACTTACCAATCATAAGGGTGACTGGTGTGTAAAAAGATTGCATGGGATCATTAAAAACACAACTGACATTTCCTTACGTCTTTCCGTGATATTTGTTTCAGACCTGCGATCATGATGACGAGGATGTTGAGATCGCTGTGGACAATGCTGCTTTTATGGATGAGTTCTTCGGCCAGGCACGTTCTTCTGTATATTTTACACCCGTGTTTGTGGAAATACTTCTGATGTGCTTTACTTGAAAGTGTGTCATTGTGGTTTGTGCGTTTTAAGTGACCTTGTTTCTTTGTTTCAGATCGAAGACATCAGGAACAGCATTGATAAGATTGATGAGAATGTGACCGAAGTGAAGAAACTTTTCTCAGTTATTCTTTCTGCACCAACATCAGACCAGAGTAAGACACGTTCATGCACGCACTCATCATGACCCAGTTCAACACTGTGTTTTCCACTGACTGGTAGTAACCGCTGAGTAACAGGTGACTCATGGAACATTCCAATTTGCAGACTTTTGTACTAAATAGTATTCGAATTAGTGTGTCCCAAATCATACACATAGATGGTCTACTTTTTCAGGTAAGAATCTGAAGTGCTGATTTGTGGATCTAACGGCTATATTACCTACAAACCATTGCGCTTTGAACGAGGATTCGATTAGAACTACAACCACAAATAAAAAGCGTTGAACTACAAATATGGCAGATGTGTGAGTCCGATGGTTAAGTAGAGAGGTTTATGGTGCGTTCATGTGCCATGGTAATTATGGTAAATACCAAAATACGATGTGGAAAATGCACATGAACACCCCTTCATGTGGTATTTTCCACTGGGCAACTAGTAGCATATGTTGTTGAACGAGTTTCCGAGATAACCTATGACTTTTTCAAAATGGCGGAGAGCAAATTTTACTGTCGTGAATGGTAAAAATATGTTCTATTCATGATCTAGAAAATATACCACATATTATTTACCGTTTGAGTTTTGATAAATCATTTTCTTGCTGTAGCAGATGACTTATGGCCTGTTCACACCGGGACGAATTTCACGCGCCTTTTTCGGCGACTTTTAACGCCTCGTGACTAAACAAAGGGCGCCAATATGAGTGTTCATTTAAAAAAAAAAACAAACGCCTCAGGTTCATTTTTTTAGTTTGACGCGATGCGCCAAAAACTATCCGACCAATGAAATTGCTGCTTTTGCTCACGTGTTTGGAGCTTCTGAAGTTACAGTAAAACACAACTTGGGGGCGCTCAAACACAAAACGGTCTTGCCGAGCACACATATGCAACTGTGAAGAAGATCTACGCCAAGTAGCGTCGCCGTCTACACAGACAGGAAGAAATAAGACGAGGAAGATGTGAGGCAAGATGAATGTAGAGCTGCTGGTCTCGTTGGTGCTAGAACATAAAAAACTATATGACAAACGCGACTACGACTACAAACATCTTGATAAAAGAGGACCGAATGGAGTGGTATTGCATGGCAAATGGGCGCCATCACGCCAAATATGCAATCTTTAAGCAATCTAAAATAGTTTTAGCTAAATAACAGGTCTGGATCTCCATTTTTACCACATTTCTTCAACCAAAGCACTTAAACGCAACATACTGGTAACCAGTTCACAAGTGGAAAATATCATATTTTCCATAGCACGTGAATGCACCATTAGATAAAAGGGTTTGAGTGATTAATAATCAGTCATAATCAGAACCAGATGAAAAGAAATGTATATGTTATCCAAAGACAGCATTGGGAACTTTTGTAAAGATACGTTTGGTCATCAACTTATAAATGCGTCATTATGCAAATTGCAAACACAAGGAGAGTCTCTGCATAAAAGACCCACGACTGGCAGATCAACATGCCTCTGTATTTCTCTCAGAATTGCTAAGAAATTAAATTGAATGTGGAGGATTTTATCTGTGACGAGATGATTGACAGGTCAGTTTGAACGGTGAGCGGATGCACATAACTAAGCGACAGAGAGTCCGTTAAAGGCATAATTATGACAAAGTAGTACGTCCTAAAACTCTCAGAATGGTTAGTCCCTTTCTCTGCAAACATATATAGGTCATCAATAGTGGGAAGATCTTAACCTATAATATTTTGAGGCAGACCACACTATACTACTGATCTGACTTCTCTGCTGAACAATGGAGCTGCCAAACCACTCCGTAATTGAGGAAGTCAGTACACTTTCAGTCACAGCTCTTTACAAATGTAACATACAAACTTTAGATACTCCAAACTATTTAAGCGGTCTTAAAGGAGTAGTTCACTTAAAAAAAAAACTTTTTCTGATAATTTACGTACTCACCCCCATATCATCCAAGATGTCCATGTCTTTCTTTCTTCAGTCGAAAAAGAAATTAAGGTTTTTGATGAAAACATTTCAGGATTTTTCTCCATATAATGGACTTCAATGGGAACCAAACGGTTCAAGGTCTAAAGGACAGATTCAGTTCAAACTGCAAACTGTTCAAAGGGCTTTAAACGATTCCAGATGATGAATAAGGGTCTTATCAAGCGAAACAATCGCTCATAAAAAAAAGTTTAAGTTTATAAGCTCAAATGGTCCCCTTGCTCTGTTCTGTGTGACTCTCCCTTTCAAACTCGTTTATCAAAATAAACAAATCTTTTTTCATGTCATTTGGTTCATTCAACAAACTAAATAAACGAATTGACTCGGTAAAAGATTCGTTCATTTTGATAAACGAGTTTGAACAGGAGAGTCACACAAAACAGAGCAAGGCGACCATTTGAGCTTATAAAACTTCAACTTTGTTATTTATTTATTAAATGATCGATCGTTTCGCTTGATAAGACCCTTATTCATCGTCTGGAATCATTTAAAGCCCTGTTTGTATGTACTAATAAATTTCAAGTTGTTTATTACATTATCTTAGATAATTAGTTGTATTATGAATTCAAATGAATTAACGATGAACAATACAATATTTATAAATGAATATTGAGAAATAAATTTGTCTAATTTAATGCGTTTTTGAAGAAACATTTGAGCGAAAATTGATACACTGCCATTCAAATGTTTACAGTCAGTGAGGTTCTTTTTGATGAATATTAAGGGCCAGATTTACTAAACGCGGCAAATTATCGTGACGGGACTGGAAAGTTCTGCTCATGATCTAAAGAATTGGTCAAAAGTGACAGAAAAGACATTTATAATGTTACAAAAGATTTCTATTTAAAATAAATGCTGGTCTTTTGAACTTTCTATTCATCAAAGAATCCTGAAAAATGTATCACCATTTCCCCAAACAGTTATTTTAAATTGTATTTACACATTTTCAATTTTACAGTTTTGCTGTGTTTTTGATCAAATAAATGCAGTCTAGCTGAGCATAAGAGACTTCTTTTTTAAAAAAACATTAAATTCTTTCAAATACCCTTGCTGAGCTGGATATGAAATATAACTCCATTAAGTCTCCTAAGCTGTGAAAGAGGAAACTCTGAGCAATAAAACATTCCTATGGGAGTGTTTAACAATGGCAGAACATACACGATCCAGTGCCGTTTAATCTCCTTTTGTCTATCCATTCTTATACAGTGTTTTTTTTCTCTGTGAACAGAGACACAGGATGATTTGGAGGCGCTTACTAACGACATCAAGAAGATGGCCAACAATGCTCGGAACAAACTCAAGAGTAAGTGCCCTTATGTGCTGGCCTGCTTTGTGCTTTTCCCATTAGGGCAAAGAATTAGGACACACATAAAAAGGTTTGGCTTTTCAAACACATCTGACCCAGAATAATGTGAGCCATTTATCCACCTTTAATGCAAAGTTTACCCCGTGTCAATGTTATTTCAGTATCATTGAGAGACCAATTTAGTTTTATTAAATATCTGGATTCGCTCTTATTTTAGAATTTTCCATTTCATTTTATTTACTTGACGTCATTTATTTCATTTAAAGTACTGAACATGTTTTATTTTTTTTATGGTTTTAGTTGTAGTTAACTATAGTAACCCTGCGCTGTGTGAATGTGTCCGTACAGCCATTGAAAGGAATCTCGAGACAGAAGAAGCAGAAAGAATATCAGCCGACATGAGAATACGCAAATCACAGGTGAGTCAACATCCCGCTCACATAACACACACAAATACACACGCTCAATTAACTCTGCTCTCATGTTGCCGCGCCAGCACGCTGTTCTTTCCAGGAAGTTTGTTGACGTGATGACCAAATACAATGAAGCTCAGGTGGACTTCAGAGAGAAAAGCAAAGGTCGCATTCAGAGACAATTGGAGATCAGTAAGTGTCGCCCGCACACTCGCTCCACTGCTTGAAACCTTATTAAATATCACCTCAGCAATACAGTGTGCAGCTCACACCACGTTTCTCTCTCAGGCTTGAGGTTGAAACGTGTCAAACTGACGCTGTGCTATTCCTCTTTTCTGTCTTTGACTTGCTTTTGTTCTGCTTCTGGCTCTAGCTGGTAAAGCCACAACTGATGAGGAGCTGGAGGAGATGCTGGAGGGAGGAAACGCAGCCGTTTTCACTGCAGGGGTAATGCGTGCCTTTGTGTGGGTGTGTGTGTGGGACTGTGTCAAGACCAACAATTCAAACCGTTTTCCCATGGACAGTGCAGTGATCCATATTCCAAAGCAGTGGTTCTCAATTATAATGGGACAGAGGAAAATACCCTCTAGGGGAACTTAAGATGACTTAAAATGATTTCAAGTCCCCCTGCAGTCAATAATTTCACACTTTAAGGTGCCCTAGAATGTGAAATTGGCATAGTTAAATAACAAGAGTTCAGTACATGGACAATTAATTAATTTGTAACTAATTAGTCTTTGCCATGATTACATTATCAAACAGCTAATAATGTGTTGCTAATGTTACACAAGCCATGCTCTCGTTCTCCATCTCAGAGTCAGACAGCTGCCTTCTAAAAATCAGCATCCTAATGTAAAACATGCTAAAAACAACTACAAATCAACATATTTTTATTTTATTTCACCCTCATAATAATGCAGTTCTATGAAGAACAAGGATTCCAGCAGCCTTGGAAAACATGGATATATGAGGCAGCTTAGCTTTAAAAGTATGATTTGTAGACCTGGATCTATTAAAACAACTTTTTTATAATGAATATATATATATATATATATATATTTATGAAGAGTTCAGATGCAAAAGCCTCTAAGTGCCATTTGAAATTTTCTTCTAGAATGATCATTTTTATCAAGCTTGTATATTTAAGTTCAGTGATTTCACTTAAATGGCAATGATAATTACCTATTAATTGTTATTTAAGTGAAATTACTGAACTTAAATATACAAGTTTGATAAAAAATCATCATTAAAGAAGAAAATTTCAAATGGCATTTAGAGGCTTTTGCATCTGAACTCTTCATATATATTCATTATAAAAAAGTTGTTATATATTATATAACAACTTTTTATATATATGTTATATATTATATAACAACATATTATATATGTGTTATATATTATAGTTATATATATATATATATATATATATATATATATATACATATATATGTATATATATATATATATATATATATATATATATATATATATGTGTGTGTGTGTATATATATATATATATATATATATGTATATATATGTATGTATGTATATATATATATATATATATATATACATATATATGTATATATATATATATATGTGTGTGTGTGTATATATATATGTATATATATATGTATATATATGTATGTATATATATATATACATATATATGTATATATATATATATATTTATAAATATACTGTATATATATATATATATATATATATATATATATGAAGAGTTCAGATGCAAAAGCCTCTAAATGCCATTTGAAATTTTATTCTTTAATGATGATTTTTATCAAACTTGTATATTTAAGTTCAGTAATTTCACTTAAATAACAATTAATAGGTAATCTTCATTGCCATTTAAGTGAAATTACTGAACTTAAATATACAAGTTTGATAAAAATCATCATTAAAGAAGAAAATTTCAAATGGCATTTAGAGGCTTTTGCATCTGAACTCTTCATATATACTGTATTTATATATATATATACTGTGTATATATGTATATATATATATATATATATATATATATATATATATATGTCTAGCTCTAAAATATTTTATTGGATTGAAACTGAATCTTTATCCAATAAATCAATAACAATGTAAAAACTCATTGGTTAGAAAAAATGGTATTCCCATATTTAAAAATTTTTTTTTTAATATGTTGACTCTGGCCGGTCTAATCAGCACATCTAGCAATATTTTGTCACAAATGTAACATTGGAGTGATTCATTGTTTCCTGTGATTGTGGTTGCTATACATCCTTATCTCATAGCATCAGTGCAGAAGTAGCCCACACATTTACTTTATAATGCAAATGCAATGCAAACACAATACTTTTCATATAAAGTAACAATGGTTACTTAACATTAGAAATAACAGTGTAACATTAGCTTTAAAGCAGTGGTCTCTTAACACCGGTTACATCTGAGGTACATTTTGTAACCGTTTAACTGGTCACTGATGGTGAAAAACACTCATAATTTGAGACCATAGTCTTAGACCATAACCTGACCATAATATTTCAAGATCAAGTAATCCCAAAATCTGTTGAATATGAATATTTCATTCTACATCCTGATAAAACGGCTGTTTGTGTTGTAGATCGTGGATTCAGGGATCTCTAAACAAGCGCTGAGTGAGATTGAAGCGCGTCACAAAGACATCGTGCGTCTGGAGAGCAGCATAAAGGAACTGCATGACATGTTTGTGGACATCGCCATGCTGGTGGAGAGCCAGGTACACACACTTTAATCACACGCATCTGTTTGTCCAATATTTTCTCCATCCGTTCTCACTGTCATTGTTTTCTAATTTTCCCCTCATTGTCATGTATTTCCTTCTCTTTCTCTGCTTCTCTATGTCTGGTCTGTAGCATCCTTTCCTCTCTTCCTCTTTGTTCAAACTCGTTCTGTTGGTTTGGTCTCTTGGTTGCTAAGCCATATGAAACAGGTCGGAGTGACTTCCCATCAGCCCCTTCTTTCACATGTGAGTGTTCTTAACTCCTCTTTGTTCGTACCTTTTTATTTCCCTTACTGCCTGTTTTCCTATCATTCATTTTTGCCTTATTTAATTTGGTCACAAACTTTATTCACCCATTACACCTCCAAGATTTGTTTAGAAGAAGTTGTTGATATCGGTTTTCTGAAATCTTGACAACATTTTAAGCATCATAAGCCCTGTTTACATCTGGTAACAAGATGTGTTTTGGTCAATCGGATCACAAGTAGACAAAGGGAGACCTATTCACATTTACACCTAGTGTTTTAATCCATTACTTTTGTCCATTTTCAGCCACTTCTGGTCGATGGGTGGTAAATTTATGGGCTGTATCTTTCGATCTTATGGACAAAATAAGCTCAAAACGTTTTAGACCTTGTTCACAGCATCTACTTGTGATCTGATCGACCAAAATGCATCTTAATACAGGTGTATACAGGGCCATAGAAACACTAAAGGTGAACAGTTGGCAGCAAATCTATACTTCATAATTACTGTATATAAGATACATCAATTCAGTCAACATGTAATCCAGCATCGCATTTCTCATTTAAGAAAGAAATGGAGGGCATAATCAAGTAAACTGCTAAATATACAATTATTTATATCATATTTAAGTGTATTACTTGTAAATCTCTGTATTTTTGGGTACCGCCTGACTTTAATAGCCCTGTCATGTAAACGTATTATCCCAAGGACGTGAACAGACTCAAGCACGATCAATTTTTCTTTTTATTATCAATGTTGAAAACTGTGACGCTGTTGCTGCCGTGACGCACTTTTTTCTGGATTTTTAGATGAAATAGAAAACTTTTATTTGAAATGGAAATATTTTGCTATGTTTTAGTCTTTACTGCCAATTTAATGCATCCTCCTTACTCAATAAAAGTATTACCGTTTTAAAAAAAACTTTTGAACGGTTGCATATAATTCACGCATGAGTGATAATTTGCTGAGGCGGGTTTCAATCAATTACTTATTAGTTCTTTAGAAGGAAGCTGTCTATGTAGACCTTTGCAGTTCACAAGGTTTTCGAGTCTATGCTATATATATTTATAAAATACTATTTTGACCAATCCACCATTATTTTGCTTAACTGCTTGCTATGGAGGATAACTGAAAGGTAAGATTGTGGTATTTCTCTAACTAATCTGTTTTATTCAAGTCCCTGTTCTACAGAGTGTATAAGGGAGACCGGGGCTAGTTGTAACACTTTTTACTCTAGTGATTCAGGGTGGGCTTGTTTTTGAAAACCAATTTCTATATAGCCAAAGTCTTTTTCTGCATTATTGTACATGAATAAACACATTGACTATTTAAAGGGTTAGTTCACCCAAAAATGGAAATTCTGTCAGTATTTACTCACCCTCATGTTGTTCCAACCCCGTAAGACCTTCGTTCATCTTCGGGAACACAAATTAAGATATTTTTGATGAAATCTGAGAGGGATGGATCGCTCCTGCATACTAGTCCATAGGCTTCTTGAGGGATTGAAACTTGCCGGCCTCGAAAAGTTATTAAAGACATCGTTAAAATAGTCCAAGTGACTTCAGTGGCTCAATCTTAACTTTATCAAGCGACGAGAACACTTTTTGTGCGCAAAAAAACAACAAAAATAACAACTTTATTTCAAATATTCATTTACTTCTCTCTCTGCCTCGAGTCAGGTTACTAGTTTAATAGCGTAAGCTTCTGTTATTGTACGTCACACGCATCACACACATGACCAGTGTCGGCCAATAGTGAGCCTACGTGTGACGTAGCTCTACGCTATCACACTACGTTCGTTAACTGACTAGAGGCGCACAGAGAAGGAAGTGAATAGTTGAAATAAAGTCGTTATTTTTGTTTGTTTTTGGGCAAAAAAGTGTTCTCGTCATTTGATAAAGTTAAGATTGAGCCACTGAAGTCACTTGGACTATTTTAACGATGTCTTTAATAACTTTTCGAGGCCGGCAAGTTTCAATCCCTCAAGAAGCCTATGGACTAGTATGGAGGAGTGATCCAGCTCTCAGATTTCATCAAAAATATCTTAATTTGTGTTCCCGAAGATGAACGAAGGTCTTACGGGGTTGGAACAACATGAGGGTGAGTAAATACTGACAGAATTTTCATTTTTGGGTGAACTAACCCTTTAAGTCTAGGATCGGACATAACTTCCCTGTGTGTCAACTAGCCCCGGTCTTCACATCTATGTGTGAAAGACGCACCATATATGTGTTTATATTGTTTTTTCCCTCCATATGTTTCAGGGCAACATGATTGATAACATTGAAGTGAATGTGGGTAAAGCAGTCGATCACGTTGAAGCTGCAAAGACTGAAACTAAGAAAGCAGTCAAGTATCAGAGTAAATCCAGGAAGGTACAGATCTCACCTGCCGCCGCTCAAGCTGACCTTACAATAACAGTCGCTGGTTTCTGCTGTTTCTTTTCTCTTCCTTTTTTGCTCCCCACCCCTCTCTCTCTCTCTCTGCCCTCTCTATTTCCTCTTCTTTTTCTTTGTCCTTCTCTCTTCTTCACCCGAAATCCATTGTAGGGTGGTATGATTGAAAGGATTGAGAACAACATGGACCAGTCTGTTGGCTTTGTGGAGCGGGCGGTTGCTGACACTAAAAAAGCTGCTAAATATCAGCAGGAGGCTCGGCGTGTGAGTTCATGATGAGTATCAGCCCGTCCCGCCCCTCTGTTCCACCCTTCCCTAAAGAATCTCCCTACTGTGTCCAAACCCTATGACGTTACACATAGAGTCACACAAACAAACTCAGTTATTAATACTAATCCTGATACGCCCTGACACTTTCTATTACAGGATTTCAGCGTATTTCAGGTAATGAAATAAACATTAAGCCACGTCGTCAGTTTACATTTCATATTAATGGCTTGTTGGCAACGAAATATTTGACATATTACAAGCACATTCATATAGCTGAGAAGAACTGTGTTGAAATGTGAAGACAAACGGCATCTTGTGGTGCGAGTGAGAGCTTACCATGGCTCCATGTGTTAGCATGGCAATTTTGGCCACTTTTACAGGAAATGATGTGGGGATGGGAGAACAGGATCAGAAAATTCATTAAGTTCAACATGAAATCTAAACTGACACTATTTGCTCAATTCACAGTCCTTAATGTGAATGATTCATCTGTGCGTGTATATAAAAATGAAAATACGTCTCTTAATTGTCAGTTGTACAGGTACACGTTTATTTTTTTGCTCTTTAAGATTTTTACAATCATGTCATTTCAAACCTGTATGACTTTCTTTCTTCTATTGAACAAAAAGGAATCTGTTTTTGTAAGAAGGTTGGGAACCAAACAACATTGGACCCCATTGGCTTCCATTGTATAGACAAAAAACACTCAGGAATTTCTCAAAATATCTTTCTTTGTGTTCCAAATAAGAAAGTAAGTCATACAGGGCGAGTTATAGATGATAGAATTAAAATTTTGGGGTAAACTGTCCCTTTTAAATGTATAGTAATAGAGAAAACAAACAGCATAACATGATATAAAGTGATAAATGATGTAAACAAGTTCATTAAAGAGATCTATTAAGACAAAGTCAAAGACGAAGGTACAGCAAACCACACAAAAGTAATTCAAATCAAAATTTTACAAAGTAAAAAATTCAATTCTTGCTTATTCTTTCTTTCTAACTAATCCTTCTTTCTTTATTTCTTTCTTCCTTTCTGTCTTTCTTTTTTCTAACTAATCCTTTCTTTCATTCTTTCTTCCTTTCGGTCTTTTTTTCTTTCTTCTAACTTATCTTTCTTTCTTTAAAAAAATCAATTCTTTCTTTCTTTCCTTGTCCTTCTTTCTTCTAACTAATCTTTCTTTCTTTCTATTTATCTATCTTTCTTTCCTTTTCTTTCTTTCTTTCTTCCCTTTTCTTTCTTTCTTCTAACTAATATTTCTTTCTTCTAACTAATCTATCTTATCTTTCTTTCTTTCTTTCCTTTTCTTTCTTTCTTCTAACTAATCTTTCTATCTCTCTCTCTCTCTCTCTCTCTCTCTCTCTCTCTTTCTCTCTTTCTTTCTTTCTTTCTTTAATGCCAGTTTTCTAGAAATTGTCTATTCCATGAATGCAAGTTTAGTCCTGAAATGAATGTCAGTGGATCTGTGTCAGTTTATGTCTGAATAATTGTTACGCAAATATTACAGTAGATGCTAACAGTTGTGTGCATCTGTTGTTTTTTTCTTCACAGAAAACAATCATTATAGTGTCTGTGGTTGTGGCGATTTTGGCAATTATTGCCTTGATTGTGGGTTTATCTGTAGGTCTAAGATAAAGTCTCTGGTGAGTAAATTTCAGAGGAACGTGTGGAAGGTTTTGGAGCTGGGAATGGTGTTGGTGTTTGTTTATATGAAGCTCTTGTGACCAGGATTTTAGTTGATCTTTAGTCTTCCTCTGGGATGTCAAGCATGCGGTGTTTTTTTTTTTGGGGGGGGCATCTTTTTGGTTTGGTTTTAGTGTTTATTTCTATGTTCTCTGTGTGTTATGGTTCTGGAGGGCTTTGTTGATTGATCTAAAAGTGATGGGTTGAAGCTATTAGATGTTTGCTGTTGGAGTAATGGATTGTGTTTGTGTCTTCTTTTGTAGAAGATGATCATACTTGGTGTGATTGGTGCTGTTGTGCTCATCATCATCATCATCATCATCCTCACGCAGGTTCTCTGATAACCTCTCCATCAGCACATCTCTGCTGTGGCTGCTCACGAACTCTCCTTTATTATAGCTGATCACTTCCTCTTCTCCTTTTCATCCTCTCTTCGAGTTATGAAGCAGATGCTCCGCCCCCATCCACCTGTGGCCCCTCCCCTCATCCGCACAAACCTATGGGAAACTACTGCTGGAATTTGAGTGATGGTCAAGGAAACAGACCATTTTTATTATTCTTGTAAGGATGTGACAGGAAATGTTTAAGGAACTTCCGCTACATGCCAGGAATGTCTTTTGAAGGAAGCATATTTTAAATACATGGACAAATCAATGAGCACCGAATAAGGGATTTTTATGAGATTTACAAGGGAAAGGTAACCATTTCATGCCTTAATGTTTTTATTGTTTTAGCCTGTGTTCTTAAGACTTACTCGGACTTCAATGGCTACATTTACTGGACGAGCTACTAAAATGTTTTTGATCAAAAGGGCTCAGAGACTCAGAGGTGATTTCGGCTTCTGTTCAAAGACCCTGTGAAATGAACACAATAAGCTAAGCATTGATGGGTCGTCCAGAATGGAAGCGCACATCTGTATGTTTTTTAATGTGATGATAAACTTCTGTATGTGAAAACCAGAATTAACCAAATGAATAAATTACATTATATATTTTCTAAGTAGGTTGTAAATACATGAGAAATTTATGGATTGATTCATGGTGATCATGGTCTGAAACATTCAAAATTCACCTCACTTGCTTACTGATGAATTTTTGCTGGTGATGCATCCCCCAATATATAGCAGTCAACAAATATGGTTTTGAATAGTTTTAATGGGTTTAAATACAAGTATAGGTTGTCAATAGTTAAATTCTTAAACTATTATCACCAATCATAAATATGTGGTTACAGACTATGCTACATTACATAATATCAGCCTCATCACAGTAGGTTTAGAATTCAAGTACTTACATTTACTCCATTATCTATTCAAATTACACTCAAAAAAATTAAACATTCGTTACATTTAATTTAATTGATGAAAGGTTTTAGAGACAATTTAATTAAGTTCTGTCAAGACAGCTCTCGGAGAGATTGGGATGGTAAGGGATATGGCAATGTTAATGTGTAATGGATCCACTATGCTGCAGAGCAAGTACAGAGACGTTCTGTGAGTATGTAAGATATGCTGCTGCTGTTGTACAAGCAGAGATGTTCACAAGTCATTTTTTGGAAGTCCAAGTCAAGTCTCAAGTCTTTGAGTTCGAGTCCACGTCAAGTCTCAAGTCTTTGAGCTTGAATCCAAGTCCAGTCTCAAGTCTGAGCTTGAGTCCAAGTCAAATCTCAAGTCTTTGAGCTTGAGTCCACATCAAGTCTCAAGTTTTTGAGCTCGAGTCCACGTCAAGTCTCAAGTCTTTGAGCTTGAGTCCAAGTCAAGTCTCAAGTCTTTGAGCTCAAGTCCGCGTCAAGTCTCAAGTCTTTGAGCTCGAGTCCACATCAAGTTTTTGAGCTCAAGTCCGCGTCAAGTCTCAAGTCTTTGAGATTGAGTCCATGTCAAGTCTCAAGTCTTTGAACTCAAGTCCGCGTCAAGTCTCAAGTCTTTGAGCTCAAGTCAAGTCTCAAGTCTTTGAGCTCGAGTCCACATCAAGTCTCAAGTCTTTGAGCTCGAGTCCACGTCAAGTCTCAAGTCTTTGAGCTCAAGTCAAGTCTCAAGTGTTTGAGCTCGAGTCCACGTCAAGTCTCAAGTCTTTGAGCTCGAGTCCACGTCAAGTCTCAAGTCTTTGAGCTCAAGTCCAAGTCAAGTTTCAAGTTTTTGAGCTCGAGTCCAAGTCAAGTCTCAAGTCTTTTAGCTCGAGTCCACGTCAACTCTCAAGTCTATGAGCTCGAGTCCACGTCAAGTCCCAAGTCTTTGAGCTTGAGTCTGCAT
Source organism: Pimephales promelas (assembly GCF_016745375.1). The sequence continues at coordinate 18,224,419 of NW_024121543.1, read as the reverse complement.
CAAGTCTCAAGTCTTTGAACTTGAGTCCACGTCAAGTCTCAAGTGTTTGAGCTCGAGTCCAAGTCAAGTCTCAAGTCTTTGAGTTTGAGTCCAAGTCGAGTCTCAAGTCTTTGAGCTTGAGAAAAATGCAAAAATCTAACCTTTCATTGAATTAAAATAATTGAAAGTGGGGGAGATTTAATGAGTAAACGATCTCTGAAGTATATTCGCATTATTATTTACGTTTTTTAGCACACCAGGGTGACTAGGAACATGCAATTGTATAGACTTTTTGTATGACTTCTTGTTTCACAGTATTTCAGTGTATAAATATGAGGAAACACAAAGGTCAAATTCGCTCACAATCATCCATCACACACTCTTAGAAGAAATGGTTCTATATAGAACCTTAAAAGGTTCTATCAGCGCTACGTATTTAGAACCCCTAAAAGGTTCTATAGACTCTTTAAAAAAGGGTTCCTCTGGGTTCTGTATAGAACCCTGGGGCTCCATACTTGGCCAATAGAACCTTTTACCAAAAAAAATGGTTCTATATAGAACCATTTTGGAGTTCCATATATGAAGCGGGGGATGGAACAATTTCTGGTTCTAAATAGAACCATTTCTTCTAAGAGTGAGTAAAAACACAGAATATAGTTCTGATGTGCAGCAAAAGATTGTTGAACTTCACAAAATAGAAATTGGCTGTTAGAAAATAACTATAGATTTCCACCATCAGGGCAATCATTTCCAATCAACTGAAGATGCTTCAAATCTGCCAGAAAGAGGACGTGTGTCTATAATGCACGGTAAAGAGAAAAGTTTTAAAGACTCTCCAAGGATCATAGATGAAGAATTACAGAGAGTACAACAGGGGTAAGAAATAACAGGGATAAGAAGTACCCCATGCCCACGGTTAAATAAACAGCTTGATCTTTAATGTTGGGCCTATTTTTTTTTTGCTGGAGGTCCTGGACATCTTGTTAAGATACATGCTATCATTGATTCTACCAAATCCCAACAGATAAAAAAAAAAAACCTGTCAGCATCTACTAGAAATCTTATAATGGGCCGTGGTTGGATCTTCCATCAGGTCAACAATCCAAAACATCACAAAAATGGGTTACTGAGCACAAAAGGAAACTTCTGCCATGGCCATACCAGTCCCGATGACTGAGCTGAACTGAAGAGAAGCGCCAACATGGATCTGGGAATCTGAAGGATCTGGAGAGATTCTGTAGGGATTCTGTCTTTACCCCCCACTTTCAATTCTTTTACTTCAATGAAAGGTTGGATTTTTGAGAATTTTCTGAATGAAAGATCAAAAGGAAAAACAATGCAATTCATTTTTACAGCCATCTTTGATCATATTTACCAGGGGTGCCATTCATTCCGACCACGACTGTATTTTCAGGGAAGTCCCAGGACTATTAATAGGTATGGCTTAGATCTTCAGCAAGTCAGCTTGAGATCCTTTCCATCTAAGCTAGATGTATCACTCAAGCCTGGTGAATATTTAATGAGCAGTACGATAACTATATTCATCCGCGCATTCACACAGAGATAAAGCACATCCGAAACAATGTTCTTACGCAAAATTCATGCATTTAGAGGGACAAAAGTTACAGTGATGAATGAGAACATATAGGGGATTATCACGCTGATACGTAGGACTTCCGGATTCAGTGATCTTTGTGCACTGCCACTTCCATTGAATCACCGATCTCGCTGGCGAACTGATGACGGACTACACTAAGTTTATTTATACAGCATCCCTGGTAAATTAGTCTGATTCACTAAAGTGCCGGCTGCAAACAAACATGCTACCTTGTTTTATTTTAAAGTTTTAATCCAGTTCTTCCTTATACTCAATTCAGTCAGGATCCATGAAAACGTACGTAGGGTTGGCGTTGTTGGTTAGATTTACAAACTGGAACAGAGCAGTGACATAAATAGCCTTCGTCTCAGCCATTGTGTTGAACTGCTTCAGAAGTGGACATGCACAAAGTTGACAAATCCCGCCCATGAAACCCGGAAGCGTGACAATCCCCTGGATGACATTATCAGTACAGTGTCATTTTATGAGAAGGCTCGTGTTGACAATAAGCATTAAAATTTGGCCTAACACGGGAAGTTAAAAAGCCTCATTTGCATTGCTGAACTGAGTCACAGTAAGGTGATTTTAGCAGATTTATGAGTATGTATTTTCTTTATGTGAAAAGCAGAATCATGTTATTGGAAGCACAAACAGAAGAACTTCTTTGGTTTGTATAATGAGCCAATGACACACGATGTGTATGATCTAAACTCTTGACCACGTGCACTACAGCTAATGGTAAGTGAGTGATCTCTCCTTCTTAAACACATACACACACACACACACGACACGCCCTATAAGCTTTTCCTTTGTTTTATTCCTCTTTCTCCCTTTTGTCAATTTAAAACTATTGAGCATGGTTTTCCATAAGCAACTTTTTAATGTGAACTGCTGTGAGAACTGTAAGAAAAATATATTTCCCATGTGCTGTTTCTAAATTTCTCCTGTTCTCATTTGTTTTTGCTGTCTCATAAATACCCATCTTTCTCTTTGTAGAAGAAAATGATGATCATGCTGTGCTGTGTGATACTGGGGATTGTTGTGTTTTCTTACCTTTACAGCTTCTTTTCTTAATGGTAAGCGTTCAAATTAAATATATATTCAATTTACCTGAATTAAAGGCACAGTTAGCGATTTCTGAGAAACATGGTTGAAAGTGGACCAAGCACCACAACTCACTTGTAGCCACTCTTTAAGGGGAAGGGGCGTGTTTGTTCTGCTAATTTCAAATATCAAAAGCATTTCTCTGAAACATTTAATCCTATAAATATTGTTATTAAATGGTAAAATTGTTCTATCTTTGTGCTAATCTCAAATTGTCACTCTGTATCTTTCAGGCTGAAATGACCCCGAGACTATGGTCCACCAACTCCCCTTATATCTCCTGCTTTTCTTCTCAGTTTGATCCATGATTCCAAGAGATGCATCATTTGCTGTGTAGTACACATCAACCAGACAAACAAATCCTCACACTGACAGACCACACGAGTGACTGCAGACCAGCGCCCCCTGCCGCACAACAACACAATAGCCTACTCCTGTTTGCTTCTCAAACAAGGACAATTATTACAGAAAGGAGCCGAGAAATCTATATATTTTTTTCTATTTCTTTGTGTGTGTGTTTTTTTGTTTCTGGTTAGTTTTTCTCATAGTCTTATAGTCTAATAGGAATTAAAACTATTATTGTTTGGTTGAATGTTTTTGTGTTGCTGTAGTAAGATACACGTCTTTTGAATACTTGTCTTTCATGTGTTATGTAATTATCTATTAAAACGATACCTTAACGATTCGTCTTTGTTGTCATTTGCTATATCCATAGTAGGCAAGTAGTTTTAGAAATATTGTGTTATCTTATCCTGCCTTCACGTGCTATCGGAATTATCGTAAACACTAGCTTCCTAATTAAAAAATTGGAGATGAACGCCCTCTCAAGTCAAAATTTGTCTGTAATCACGACTCAGAAGTGGGAACTAGGAGATTTCCGACATGAAGGCATGGAAATGCCTCCCCAACTCATCCCCATCCTCGACCAATCAGGGTACAGACACCCTTTGGGTGTTTTTGAATGATGGCAGGTGGCTTTTGACTTGGCTGTTTTACAAGACAATAACTATTATGATGCTTTCGTTTTAATCTTTTTCTTATGATCTGTGGTGGTTAGAAAAAAAATCAACCAATGAGTTTTCAAAGATTATATGCGTCCGTTGATGTTTCAACAAAAATATTCCTGCCACTATAGGCTGATTTAATGACCCGATTTTCAATCCGCAACCAATAAACTGCCCGTTATAAAGAACAATCCGAACATTTATTGGCTCCCGTAACATAATGCACGAGCGAGAGGCGTTGACGATCAAACTCACCCTTGTGAATGGCGTCGCTCTAACCCAATCATTTTTCATCTGGTTTGCATTGCCCCTATCTCATTGGCTGTTGATTTTGAGGGGCGTGTCGTATGAGCAGATAGTAGTGGTGTGTGTGTATCATGACAATCTGAAAATGGCGGATGAAAGCGGATTGATTTAACTTTATCGTACAAAAATAAGAATATCAAGTCCAAAACGACACCTTTTCACAGAATGAATCTACAGTCCAACGGGAATTTTTAAGCCAATTCTCACAAAGCGACTCGTCACTATCGGCAGAAAACGAAAGTTAAAGGCCAGGTATTGTTTAAAGGTCTTTTTTGTTTTGTTTCTAGCAGGCTAACGGGCTAGCGCGGGTTGTCAATGGAAATGCTAGTGGATTAGTCGGTTAGCCTCCACTGTCAGGGGCTTGACTCTTGGTATTTTAAACTCACCGTATTTATTTCAGGCAACAGAGTCGTCACAACCGAGCCTTGTGATGAAAATAGGCCAATTTTAAAGTTGAATTATATTAGCATTATTGGTTCGCGGTCAAAAGTAGTGCAGCGTTCGCTCAGGCTAGCAGCTTCACAGTAACGTTAGAGGAGCTTCAGCTGTAATAAATGTCAGATATCTGTCACTTCGTGTACTTTATGAGTAGCGGATGAAAGGGATTCGATTGTTTGGCTTTTAAGATATGTAACGTTAACGTTAGTTTCGTTGTGATTTATTGTTTCAGGAATGTAAAGTTTCTGGGACGACAACGGAGCATAATTTAAACGGGCTCTGTTGTCTGATCACATCGCACTGCTAGTTATAAAGATGCGTCTCAAAAGCCTAGTTAGTGAGCTGCCTACCTAGACAGCATTCTTTCTCTCCTAATGCACAGAATTATTTTAGATAGGCTGCTCAATTGGTTTTGAGACACCCGAAAACCCGTTCACGTATCTGATTTCAGTCTTACAGCAGTTAATATCCTTTTTTCCCTTCTTCTGAAATGTAACTTAGTCTTTGAGCGTGTCTAGAATAGATGACTACATATTATATGGAGGATAGTATGTAACTTGTTATTTCAAGTATGTGTTTTAATATGAAGTCGTGCTTCTTAAGCGCTGGTGATTTGTTTAGGGGTATTCCCGTCATTCAAGCTGGTTTCAGATGCATTGATTGATTCGTGAATTCAGTTATACTCGCTGCACCTGCTGTTATTTATTATGAGCGTCTGCAAGAAACGCTCCTCTAATTTAACGTTATCCCTTAATTTTTTTCAGAGCATGGAAGAGGAGAGTTCGCGTTATAGCAAACGCCTGGTAAGTTTCTCATTTACTAAACTGCTATTATGCAAATCAAATTGCGGTCTATGGAACATTTGTTTGTAGTTTTTAACCGAGCTGTAATGCGGTTATATTGTCGACAGCTGGCGCTCTATGGCTGACGTCACACCCGAGGGGTTTGTTGATATTACAGTGAACACGCCCAAGGGAAGAGGCTGTCAAAACCTCATTCTCATTATGTACACTCCCCTATCACCAAGCCGGTGCCACAACAGCAGTAAAATAATAAATGTAACTTCTTCTTTTAATATTCGCTTTAAATGGGGATCCACCCTTTCTAATGTTCATATGGCATAAATCATATGGTGCATTTGAAAGATAGGGACGCATCCGTTCACATTAGTGTGTGTTGTAGTAAAAGATAGTATTTTATCAACTTCTAGCTGCCCGGCTATATAAATGATGTGATTACAGCACATCATTCGTCTTCCCAAAATCCGAATTACAACATTGTTTAGATGACATTGTGATTGTATCAAATGATACTCATTAGTTTCTTCATTGCGTTTGTACAGAATAACACAAAATTAGTAAATGAACAAATATTGCAGTATGAAATATCTCCATACTGAGCCTTTTTTGCACTTACTGATTTCCCTACTTGAGAGTCCTTGTCCAATGAATGGATGACCTTAGCACACGTGTGGTTTTGTTAACAAATTTTGGTTCACTTGCAAAAAGGGCAGTGTGAAAGCGAACCGTACTAAAAAAAATATATATATATATTATTTGGTCCGGACCAAAGCAAGTGAACTATCGGACTTTCTTAGTCTTTTTCTTTAAATCATGTTTTCTTGATTTACTGTAAGTACCATATTTACCATGCCGGCTGTAAAGGTGTAGACAACAAATTAAAGCGTCATCAATCTACGGCATGATTTTGAATAAACAACCGCTAGTGGTGAAAAATTACATTGTGTGCGTTTTGTTTTCTCTTATTAATGTGTCATTTGTTTTCAGCGGACCGGCACACGGCGACGTTACCAGGATGATGGAATATCAGATGATGAGATTGAAGGAAAGAGGTCCTTTGACCTTGAAGAGAAACTCCACTGTAACCGATTCAACTCGGATCTGGTCAAAATTATGGATGGGAAAGGTGCGTGTTAAACCTGTTTAGTTCCAGCACTGACTTGCATGCTGAGTTTTAGTTCCTCTTATCCAGGCTAACTATATTGTGTGGTTTTTCTTTCCCACTGCTGTCTTTGAGTTTGCATTTTCTGTAAACTGCTTTGAAAAATTAAAGAAAGTCACTGATATACAGCATTTTTGGAGATCCAGGTTAACCTGTGTATGGTGTTCTCTGCAGACTTCACCCTGGAGTACATCCAACGGGAGGGACTCCGGGACCCCATTATCTTCAAGAAAACAGATGGCCTTGGCCTAAAGTATGGCTCATTTCATCATGCCAGTTTTTACAGCTGTTTGCACCTCTTTATCATTTGAAACTCTTAATATTATCCATAGCTGTCAACCCTCCCGTTTTTTCCGGGTTTCTCGCGTATTTTAGCTCTTTTCCCGCTGTCTTCCCGTTTGAATATTTTCCCGTAAAATATACCGTATTTTTACTCTCTGATTGTGTGAGACGTACGGGCTCGGACAGATTCGACTTGAAGTCGTTTATCCTCGGATGCGGTGCCGCGCGCGCTGGCCGGAGACACACTGGCTGCGTGGCGTGTCCGTTTTTATTGCACGCTGCCTGCGTGACACGCCAGAAAACGCGTGCATGCTAGAAATAGAACTGACGCCTATTTTTCACGCGACAGGCAAGCGTGTTTCTTTGCCTGGAATTTCTTTGCGTTTCCAGGCAAAAAAATAAATAAAAATTGGAAACGATGTTTAGGCTAGCTGAATGTAATTTTGTACTCGAATACATATTAATACATTACATTTTGATGTTTGAAAGTCTAGGTTTTTACATAAATTCAGATATCAATGTAATTTAAACAAATAATAATTATTATAAATAGATTTTTAAATATATGAATAAAATATATTTTCTTTTTTTCCATTTGTTTCTTAAGCTCTTAACAATGTGATTACATGAAGAAGAAAAAAAAACTTGAAAAAAAAAAAAACGTTCTGGGCCTATAGGAGGATATAAAGATAGTGTGTCTTCTGAGTGATGGTCCACCATCAGGCTAAATAGGCTCTTTAAAGCTACACAAAATGTGTAAATGTAATTAAAATAAACAGACAGCCCACTTCCCTATTTTGCGGATTTTGGAAGATGTGTGATAGGCTAAATGTTGAAATTGTTGTCCAAATGCTAGAGCAACACACGCTAATCCAAATGTAGATTTTTTTCCCTTTAAATGACACTGTCTCTTTCTCTCTCACACATAGGCTAATTATGAACACCTTAGACCAAAAAAACACACAAAAAAAAAAAAAATCCCTTATTTTGGGGGTGGATTCCGGGAAAACTCCCTAATTTTCAATGTTCAATGTTGACAGCTATGTATTATCTGTTTTTGTAGGATGCCTGACCCTGACTTTAGTGTCAGTGATGTGAAATTGTTTGTGGGTAAGAAGAAAAGTTTTTGATCCTCTTACACTTTGAACACTTTTATCATCAATGACAGCTGCTAATATTCGCTCTCCTGCCTTTGCTCCGATAGGCAGTCGCAGGATGGTCGACGTGATGGATGTGACCACTCAAAAAGGCATTGAGATGTCAATGGGACAGTGGAGGAGATACTACGAGACGCCACCATCTGAGCGCGAAAAGCTGTATAATGTCATCAGCCTTGAGTTCAGTCACACAAAACTAGAGAATCTAGTTAAGAGACCTGCCTCGGTACGTGCACGCTCAAGTAGTGCTCAACCAATTTATAGTTTTTGCTTATTAATCCGTGCCAATGACCGCTTTTGGAAGTGGTGGATACTGGTAAAAGTGATTGTGATATCAGCTAATAATGGGTTTCGTTATTGTGGCGTGTGATAAAAGCAGATGATGTCATTTTACTAAATTCTATTGATAAAAAAAAATGCCTTTGTGTCTGCGAACAGTTTCTTTATGTGTTGGCTTGTGTTTCCATTAGGTTGATATGATTGACTGGGTGGACAACATGTGGCCACGTCATCTTAAAGAAAGACAGAGAGACTCCACCAATGCCATTATAGACATGCAGTACCCTAAAGTACAGAAGTAAGTTGTTTACTCTTATAAGTGAGGGATAATCCATGGCTAGCTGTGCATCAAACTATTTTAATGCACGACTTGGAGGCAAAGAACCACCCAAAGCGAAGTGGAGTGCATTCAAGTTGTTTAAAAACAAAAGCAGCGCATTAATATAGAACGGCGATTAAACTGACTGGAACTACGTGTGCATTAAACTATTTTAATGCACACCTTCCAGCTAATCAGAATCGAGTATTCAGATAGACTAATTCCATTTAAACTGTTTTTTTGTTATGCTAGGGCAAGAACTTGATTTGTGAAGATTGTTCATGTGTGTGTGTTTTTCAGGTATTGTCTGATGAGTGTCGAGGGATGCTTCACAGATTTCCACATAGACTTTGGTGGCACATCAGTCTGGTATCACATCCTCAGGGGAGGGAAGGTGAGTGCTGTCTTAAAGGGACAACACTATGTAGTGTGCATTGACTGAGTTCAGATCAGAATGAAATACTGGGGTTGAAAAGTTTGGGGTTGGTATGATTTTTCTTTTGCTCACAAAGGCACTGTTGATGTGATCAAAATACAGTAAAACAGTAATGATTACAATACAACAAAACCAATGCCATTTAAAGGAGTAGTTCACTTTTGAAAAAAACTTTTGCTGATAATTTACTCACCCCCATGTCATCCAAGATGTCAATGTCATTCTTTCTTCAGTCGAAAAGAAATTAAGGTTTTTGATGAAAACATTCCAGCATTTTTCTCCATATAATGGACTTTAATGGGAACCAAACGGTTCAAGGTCCAAAAGACAGTTTCAGTGCAAACTGCTAACTGTTCAAAGGGCTTTAAACGATTCCAGACGATGAATAAGGGTCTTATCAAGTGAAACGACCACTCATTTAATAAATAAATAACAAAGTTTAAGTTTTATAAGCTCAAATGGTTGCCTTGCTCTGGTCTGTGATGCACATTAGTGACTCTCCTGTTCGAACTTGTTCATCAAAATGAATGAGTCATTTGGTTCATTCCATGAACGAAACGAACGAATTGACTCAGCTGCTTGATGAGACCCCTTTTCATCGTCTGGAATCGGTTAAAGCCCCTTGAACCGTCCATTATATGGAGAAATTCTGGAATGTTTTCATCAAAAACCTTAATTTCTTTTCGACTGAAGAAAAAAAGATATGGACATCTTGAATGACATGGGGGTGAGTAAATTATCAGCAAAAATATTTGATAATGCATAATAATTAATCCCTGTGATATCAAAGCTGAATTTTTGGTCCATTCTCCAGTGTCACGTGATCGATAAGAAATCATTCTAATATGCTGATTTACTGCTCAAGAAACATTTCTATAATTATCAAGGTTTAACAGTTGTGCTGCATTTTTGTGTGCACTAATTGCTCTAGAGTACTGTATGGTTGTTTTGTATCAGCCTCTCCCCGTCAAATCCTCTTGTTTCCTGTAATAGCAGCATTTATAAACCTGTCAAGTCAATCTTATCCCTCTGGTATTTCATAATTACCTTTCCCGGCTATTGACCTTGTTGTGCTGAATGATCTCAGGTTTTCTGGTTGATCCCGCCCACACCTCAAAACCTGGAGCTCTATGAGAACTGGGTGTTGTCAGGGAAGCAAGGTGACATCTTTCTCGGCGATAAAGCCACCGCATGCCAGCGGATTGAACTGAAGCAAGGCTACACATTCATGATCCCCTCAGGTACACATGTGGAATCTAATAATGCTTTAATTGCTTTAGCTAGGAAGCTCGCTGGGTTTCCTGGAGCAAACCACTGTGTCTTTGTGTGTAGGGTGGATCCATGCCGTGTACACTCCAATGGATACTCTGGTGTTCGGGGGTAATTTTCTACACAGCTTTAACATTCCCATGCAGCTCAACATTTACAACATCGAGGACCGCACACGGGTGAGCACTCGCACACAATCACACACTTGATTTATTCATTTCACCGATACCCATTTTGTGAACTGTTTTGATATGGTTTATCTGTACAGGTGCCTCCTAAGTTCCGCTACCCTTTCTACTTTGAGATGTGCTGGTATGTGTTGGAGCGTTACTTGTACTGTCTGACCAACACGTCTCACCTCACACCTGACTTCCAGAAGCACTCACTGGGCATTGGTCAGTACACATCCTTTTATATACGACTGAGAATGTGTACAAAAACGCATCAATTATGGGTGTAACGGTATAAAAACGCCAGTTGATGTTCACAACGTAAAAAATGGATCTCTGCACACATAAATGCTGCATTCATTTAATACACATGCTTGCCAAACCAATAGACCTGTACTTAATATTTTCGGGACTAATATGTGTACCGTTACATCCCATCATCACAACAACTAATTAAACTGGCACTTCTGTTTTGTGCTTTGCAGGGCTGAAGAAGGAAGATGTAATCAAAGAAGAATTAGACGATCATGCAGGAAGTGAAGAGAAGGAGGACGTGGAGGTGAAGGAGGAGCCTGAGGATGAGGTAGCACTCACTCCTCCCTCTCGTCCAGGGGTGAAAGTTCACCTGACACCCTTTGAGCTGGAGGGACTTTGGGAATTACTACACAAGTTGGAGGATTTGCCAGCTCACAAGAAATGTGTTCCGTCAGGCATCAGAAATGCTCCAGCACTGCTCAGCGACATACGGGTACACACATAGTTACGCCATAGTATACTTTTTTTTTTTTTTTTTTTTGAAGCACAAGCATATTGATTATTTTTTTTCCCTCTTGCCACAACAGAAGCTGCTCGAGGAACATGGAAATGATAATCCTAAATTGTCATACACTGGAAAACCAATTGTCAAATGGCCCAAAAGAGTAAGTTATATACTTGTTCCACGACCACCGTATTTACAGCACGCACTTGGAAGTGGAAGTAAAAATGTGTCCTCTTCTGTCTTCAGCCCTCGTGGTATCAGCCGCCGCCACCTCTGTCTCCGCTATACCGCCCGCGTGCTCCTGGTTCAGCCCCCGTGTTGCCTCCGGTTCCTCGGCCCGTGAAGCCGTCTTCCTCCATCTCCGCTCTGAGACGCAGACGCGTGCGCTGCAAACGCTGCGAGGCCTGTCTGCGCACTGAGTGTGGCGACTGCAACTACTGTAGGGACATGAGGAAGTTCGGAGGACCCGGCAGACTCAAGAAGAGCTGTGTTCTCCGACAGTGTCTCGCAGTGAGTATTTTTATTGTGTTCTTATAAATCTGATTAATTTAGTGTTGACTCTCACACTTGGGTTCTGTTTCTAGCCGGCACTACCTCTTACTGCAGTATGTGCCATATGTAAGGAAGGCTACCAAGAGTCTGAAGACTCTGAGTCCGTCCAGACGCTCATGGAATGCTCCGAATGCGCTCAGATCACTCATCCAGAATGTATAAAGGTACATGTGTATCCCACATCTCACTTTTTATGGAATTAGCTGTTATATGTACATTTATCTTAAAGGAGTAGTTCACTTTTGCTGATAATTTACTCACCCCCATGTCAGCCGAGATGTCCATGTCTTTCTTTCTTCAGTCGAAAAGAAATTAAGGTTTTTGATGAATGAGTTCAATCAGGGCAGTCACAAACAGAGCAAGGCGAGCATTTGAGCTTATGCAACTTAAACTTTGTTAAATATAAAACTTAAACTTTGTTTGTTGTTAAATAACAAAGTTGAAGTTTTATAAGCTCAAATGCTCGCCTTGCTGTGTTTGTGACTCTCCTGTTTGAACTCATTCATCAAAATGAACGAATATTTTTACGAGTCATTTGGTTCATTCAACGAACGAACGAAACGAATGAATTGACTCCGAAAAAGATTTGTTAATTTTGATGAACGAGTTCAAACAGGAGAGTCACAAACAGAGCAAGGCGAGCATTTGAGCTTATAAAACTTCAACTTTGTTATTTATTTATTAAATGAGCGATTGTTTCGCTTGATAAGACCCTTATTCATCGTCTGGAATCATTTAAAGCCCTTTGAACAGTTTGCAGTTTGCACTGATAGTGTCTTTTGGACCTTGAACCGTTTGGTTCACATTGAAGTCCATTATATGGAGAAAAATGCTGGAATGTTTTCATCAAAAACCTTAATTTCTTTTCGACTGAAGAAAGAAAGACATGGACATCTTGGATGGCATGGGGGTGAGAAAATTATCAGCAAAGGCTTTTTGAAAAGTGTACTACTTCTTTAATGCCTCATGTTAATTGCAGGTACCCAATGAGGGTGTTATCAATAAGGACCTTCCCAGTTGTTGGGAGTGTCCAAAATGTGTCCAGGGCAAGAACACAGAGGTATTCTTTCTGCTTTTGGCAGCTGTCCTTTTTAAAATAAGCAATTTTGTTTTAACAAGATTTGATAATGATTTGCTTTATTGGTATTAGTCTTCCAGTAGTAGTGAAGAGGAGACGGACAGCAGTGTGTCCAACGGCGGTCGCTTGTCTGGTCCTCCGGCTAAGCGAGCATACAGAGAGGGGATTGGGGTGGGAGGCTTGCGTATAGGGCGCAGAGGTCGACCGCCCCTCTCCCTATCCTCCCTGCCTCTGACCCGCTCCAGACGGCAGCCGCCCCCGTCCCAGAGACTCCTGCTGCAGCACCAGCAGAACAGGAGGAGAGCAGGGGCGCTGGAGTTACAGCTCAGGAAAAGAGTAAGTGTACACATGCTTTACAGTCGTAATGTAAAGTTGCTTTCAATTCGTTGTATTTCCATTCATTGAACAACGTGTTTGACTACTGTTATTGTCAGAAGATGCACTAACATTCAAACGTTTGTGTCCATAAGATTTTTTTTTTATGTTTTAAGTCATCAAGACTGCATTTGTCCTCAAAAAGCAGCAATATTGTGAGATATCCTCCTGGGACCCAGGAATAGACTTTTAGATTTTAGTGTATTTCTCTGACACCGTGCATGTCACTTTTTTTTTCTTTTTTTCTGGATGTCCTGTAAAAAGCACATTCAGGGCAATACAGAGATACCAAATGTTTGGAGGTTTCACCATGAAAACAACTTCTCCTTGGTCTTTAAAAATGTCTAACATTTAATTTAGTGATCAAATGTAGCACTCTTATGGAAATACTGTATAATATATTGTAATTATAATTTAAATCGAACAACTTTTCAAGTTGTGTTTCATCAACCAATATCTCAGTCAGAAAGTGAAAAAATGAGTTTCTGTTATAGAACAGGGCATTGATTTCATACAGGTCCACTGTAGAGGACATCAAGACATTAAATCATGTTTATCAAGCATTCTGGGAGACATAACAAGTGAATATGTAAATCAATTATACATCAATATTCTTATGACGTATATTAAAATGTTACTTATTATTACTCCAATTCTTACACTTCTTTTTTAATTAAATGTTGCTCCAAGAACACATTAATGTGCAAATTAGATACATTGACTCGAATGGGAATATTAATTAATGCCCATTTTACCCACATATTGCATAAAGTAAAATAGTGTATCAATTAATTCCGTTATATATTTCATAACATAGTTGAGAATCATCTTTATATAAATTTTGGTAAAAAAAATCCCATTTATTTTGCCTACACACATAATTTTGTCATTTAATTGTTTTAACAACTGAGTCCTGGTGTCCACTACAGAGGACGTAGTATAACATATGAATAAAATATAATTTTTCAAAAAGTTTTTTTTTTTTTTTTTTACCATTTGTTTCTTATGCTCTAAACAATGTGAAAAAAACTAAATAAAAAAAAACACTTTTTTCTGGGTCTCAGGAGGATATTACAACCGTTTTCAAATCTAATATATTTTCAAATGTAATTTATTCCTGTGCTCAAAGCTGAATTTTCAGCCTCATCAGTCTCACGTGATCCTTCAGAAATCATTCTAATGTGCTTATTTGATACTCAAGAAACGTTTCTTATTATTATCAAGGTTGAGAACAGTTGAGATGCTTATATTTTTGTGAAAACCAGCCCCTAAATGTCAACTTTTGTTGGTCTGATGCTCACTTCCTGTCTATGTGGGTGGTTCTTGGCCAAAATAAGCTAGCCTACAATGTGGATCTTTATGACGGTGGTTGTCAAACGTCTGACTACATCAGTCCAATGTAACGCTGCATGTCTGATTCCATGCTTTCTGTTGCAGATCAAATTGGAAAGGAACAAAATCCTCCAGTCGGTGAGTGTTTCGAGTTTATAACATCTGCTTCCCGCATCGCATCGCATCTCTAATCCTGCTCTCACCATTCTCACATGCTTTCTGTCGCTCTCGGCTGCGCTTTCGTTCTCTCTACTTCTGTCTGTCTCTCAGACCCGTTCGCCTGTCTCTCTTTCTCCAAAGCTCCTGCGTCAGCGGAGTCTGGAGCGAGGGGGTGTAGTCCGAGCTGGACCCGGCCGAGGCGGTTCCCGTGGCCGAGGGACGTCCTCCTGTCGCGGGAGAGGGGTGCGACTACGCGGCGGTGGCAGAGGTGGAGGTCTGAGAGAGAGAATGGAGACGGAGGAGGAGAGAGATGATTCTGTGGAGGAAGAACAGGAGGAGAGGAAAGAGAACGGACAGTATAATGGTAAGGAGAACCGTCCTCAGAGACGAGGCGTTAAATCAGGCGAAGACGAGCACGCCGACGGTCATCGAAACGGAGAGAGCGAGGGGAGCAGTGAGGGAGGAGAGCCGACTCCGTCCGACGCTTCTGTGGTGCTAAACGACGATGTCAGAGGCCAGGGGTCCTGCGTCACGGTCACGTTACAGCCGTCGAGAGGTCGGCGCGACCCTAGCGCGATTGTTCCCAAATTGGAAGCCAACTTGTCTTCTAGAAGCCTTCCGCAAAACCACAAAGCCCTGCTCCGTCCCCCACTGCGAAACGGCGCCACTCGCTCAGACAGTCCTCATTTGCCTGCGGACAGACTGCACCTAAACAAATCACCTCTTTCATCATCGCACACTCTGACGAGGAGCGCATCCAAACACTCGCCCACGGTGCGGATTCTCAGATCAAACGTCAAAGGCTCCCATCACCGGCTAACCCGAGAGAGAATTGGGACGAAAACTCGATCGGAAAGGGCAAAGTCCTCTGTCTCCTGTCCCAGCTCCACCTTACGGCCCTCTCCGGAGCGGAACGGAGGGGGGAACGAGCCAGGCTGGGAGAGAGAGGTTTGGGTGTCCGTGTTCCGCTACTTGACTCGTGCGGAGCTGTGCGTTTGCATGGCGGTTTGCAAGAGTTGGTACAAATGGTGAGTGCACAATTACCGACACGCATGGTACAAATCTAGTGACCTAGCTAGTTGTTTACTGTCTACATGGGCAGCTTTCTTCTGAAACTGCGTACCAACTGGAATGAAAATGATTTTGGGTTTCCTAATTCCAATAATGTAATTGGAGGGTTTTTTGTTGTTAAAAGCTCTAGGTTTGCTGTGCTTCTTTGTAGGGCTGTGCTGGTTGGCCAGTTTGTTTTTATCGTAATTACAAAATATTAAAGAAATATTACTATTATTTTGTGGAAAACATCAGGAAGCTTCTTGTTTGTTGACATCTGATTTTTCATTTCATGTTTGGGAAGATTGTTGATGCACAATTTGCTCCCACAATTAGCTTCTCACATGTAAAACACACCACATAGTTAATTAAATCACAGCTGCTGGGTTTTTATTGTTATTATTGTGCGTCAAATACAAATATTGCTGTGTAAAACTAATTTCAATAGAGTGCCGAAGTTACGACGTCACTCTGTTGGTCAAAATGCGGAAGTGAGTTAGCATTTTAGGCTAGCACTCCCGGCCGGTTCCCTCGCTCTAAAGTCTATGGGGTTTTTGAATGGGTTTTTGCTAAATCGCCTGAAATAAGGTCTGTGGTGAACAAAGCCTCTAAATATTTTCACGTTTTGATCTATGACCTGGAACACACCAGTTATAACCTGCTTGTGGTTTTTTAAACTTTATTGTGTCTGATTGTGTTTTTAAAAACTTTATATAGACCTCAATTTATACATTTTGGATTAACTTGATAGACAAAGCGGTTTGGAGTTTCTACTCATCTCTCGTTTTGTCAGCCAAGAAAGGGCTTGGATTTTTGTAGTAGTGCATTCTGGGATTACCTTCATCATGAAGTATTTACTCTGCTACATATGTTCAGCTCAAATGATGCCTTTCCTATGGAGGCAGCTCGATATAGATCAATATTGTGGTGTTGTCATAGGGGCTGTGACAAGCGTTTATGGACGCGGATCAGTCTGAGCCGATGCCGCTCTATAAGTCCACAGGCCCTCACGGGCATCATCAAACGACAGCCTGTCACACTGGACCTGTCATGGGCCAACATCTCCAAGAAGCAGCTCAGCTGGCTCATCAACCGCCTGCCAGGTGTGTGTTCTCTCATTACCACTGCATCTGTTTTAACACGCACTGCTATATGACTTGACCCACAACCCGCTATCTCACAGGCCTTAAAGATCTGGTGCTATCAGGGTGTAATTGGACATCAATCTCAGCTCTGAGCTCTCCAAGCTGTCCTTTACTGCGCTCTTTAGACCTGCGCTGGGCAGACGGCGTCAAGGACGCTCAAATCAGGGATCTGCTCAACCCACCAGGTAATGACTCACTTATGCTTTTCGTTTTCCTGTGTTACTTTAAATTAGGGGTGTGTGATATTGCCAAAAAATATCTCTAGTTTTTGTGCTGGTATATGAACTGGTTTAGGCCTGTCATGGGCGGCTGTCTCTCAAAGCTTTTCATATTTATGTTTCACAACAGTCACAGACTAGGCACATTTAATTTAATTAAATTTTTAAATGAATTTGAAAAGTCACATTTAATTTTCCACTGACTTAATATTTGTCCCTTTAAACTGATTTCAAGGGAATTTTTACATTTATAATTCAACCTTAGACCTGTGCATCATGTTTTGTCATTTGATACATTTCATGAATAAATTGTTGCCAATCAAATGAAATCAGTAACATCAACCCATCTTTGCACTACAGAAGTGGCTCAGAAGCCGCATCTGAAGCGACATTTGGATATAATTACAGTTGAATGCAACTTTAATGTGTCTTGCATCTTTTTTTTTATTTGAAAATTTAATTAACAAAACCATACTTTAAGTATGAAACTTAAAATGCCAGTAAGTGGTGCGAGTCACTATCTTAATGATTTGAGTCTTTGGCATTCATTCAAACCGCTAATTTGTTCAGTCATTGAATCATTCATTAAACTGATTTGGTCAGAAAGCGGATTCACGAAACACTGCTGTGGTGCTCAGAGACTTCATTTGGTAAGCAAAAACTGAAAATATTGTGTTAATGTAATTTGCAATGACAAGTTATTGTTTATTGTTGAACTGTTTTATAAAATGAGTGTGATATTTGCAGTCATACTGATGTTTAAGTAAAACGGCATTCTTGCTTGTCATGTAATATTTCTTAAAGGAGTAGTTCACTTTCCAAAAAAAAAAATTGCTGATAATTTACTCACCCCCATGTCATGCCAAGATGTCCATGTCTTTCTTCAGTTGAAAAGAAATTAAGGTTTTTGATGAAAACATTCCAGCATTTTTCTCCATATAATGGACTTCAATGGGAACCAAACGGTTCAAGGTCCAAATGAGAGTTTCAGTGCAAACTGTTCAAAGGGCTTTAAATGATTCCAGATGATGAATAAGGGTCTTATCAAGCGAAACGATCGCTCATTTAATAAATAAATAACAAAGTTTAAGTTTTATAAGCTCAAATGCTTGCCTTGCTCTGTACTCGTGACTCTCCTGTTCGAACTCATTCATCAAAATGAACTAATCTTTTTCCGTGTCAATTCGTTCATTTCGTTCATTGAATGAACCAAATGACTCTGAAAAAGATCCATTCATTTTGATGAACGAGTTCGAACAAGAGAGTCACGAACGCGCATCACAGAACAGAGCAAGGCGAGCATTTGAGCTTATAAAACTTAAACTTTGTTGTTTTATTAAATGAGCGATCGTTTCGCTTGATAAGACCCTTATTCATCGTCTGGAATCGTTTAAAGCCCTTTGAACAGTTTGCAGTTTGAAACTGTCTTTTGGACCTTGAACAGTTTGGTCCCCATTGAAGTCCATTATATGGAGAAAAAATGCTGGAATGTTTTCATCAAAAACCTTAATTTCTTTTCGACTGAAGAAAGAAAGACATGAACATCTTGGATGACATGGGGGTGAGTAAATTATCAGCAAAAGTTTTTTTCCAAAATAAAACTACTCCTTTAATTCTATAATTTGAGGTTTTATATCTTGAATTGTGTGGTCATTTTTCGGCATTAAAATAGGCTACATCATGCAGAGAAACCATGCACTCAATTGTGCCGAAGTTATGACGTCACTCTTTAGGCCAAAAAGCGGAAGTGAGTTAGCATTTTAGCACTTCCAGTTCCCTCGCTCTAAAGTCTATGGGATTTTTGAATGGGTTTTTGCTAAATCGCCTGAAATAAGGTCTGTGGTGAACAAAGCCTCTAAATATTTTCACGTTTTGATGTATGACATAGAACACAGTTATAACCTGCTTGTGTTTTTTTATAGGCTTCAAAATGTATACATTTTGGATTAACTTGTAAAGATTATCTTGAAAGACAAAACGTGTAAGTGTCACAACTCTTTGTTAAACACAGATCTTATTTTTTGCGATTTTCCAAAAGTCTATGGGGAAAACGCATAGCTTTTCGATGGAGGGAACCACTAACGTCCCAGTTGTCCTACAAAGTGACGTCATCACTTCAGCACTCTGTCAGCTTGCACATTTTAAACACAAATTACGATATTATCTTAGACCCAGGTTTGTCTCTGTCTGTTTATCTATATCTCGTGTGTGTCTGTAGGCAGTGATAACCGCTCCCAGATGAAGAACATGCAGTGTTTGTGGCTGTGCGGTCTGGAGGTGACCGAAGCCACGCTGAGGCTGATCATCAGACACATGCCCCTGCTCACACGCCTGGAGCTCTCGCATTGTCCCATCGCAGATGGTGCCGTCAACCTCCTCACCGCAGTGGGCTCCTCCACACGAAACACACTCACACACCTCAACTTAGCAGGTGAGCAAGTGCACGCCAAACCTGGTTCCAACTCGGTAACATTAAGCAAAACTAAACTGCTCCCTGTTTGACGTCATCCTCAGGTTGCAGCCGCCTGACGGACCGATGTCTGGTGTTCCTGCGCCGCTTGTCCTGTCTCTCCGTACTGGACCTTCGCGACTGCAAAGGGGTCTCGCGGCAGGCGTGCGAAAGCTTTATCTCCGAGCTCTCTGTCAATGTCGTCTACTGCCTATCAGACGACAAGCTCATCCAGAGGATATCGTAAAAGCTGCCCTTCTCAGGGAGAGAGAGAGACTTTGTGAATATTTGTGTGACTGAGAAGGAACGCAGGGTACGTGTGCGTGATGGGTTCTGTAGGAGGTTCTCTGTTTGACAGATGTATGTTGGCTTAGGAGCTCAAAGCATCCAGGGTGGGGCTTGTGTATAATTGTGTCTGGGTGAGGAGTATCTTTTTTGTAGTTAACTATTTCCCTTTGTTCTGTGCACACACACACACACACTGCAATTGGCAATCAGATCGGTTCTCAGGCCTGTCATGCCATGGGCTCTTCTATTAAAGAGATCAACAGGTGCTATTCCTCTACAGTTTGTTTTCTATTTCTGAGCAGCTCACCGTCTGCTACTACTCTGATCCATCGTCACCTAGACGGATTCATTTATCTTTAGTAGTGTGGAGGTTAGCATTGCATTTCGTTTTTTTTTTTTTTTTTCACACGTCCCCTTACTTGAGGAATACCTTTCTGTTCTTAATTCCTCTCCCTCCTTAATACCTGAGATTATAGAGATATATAAATATATAAGCTCCCTTGTGTAAATGTATTCCTCTCCTGTAGTAAGACAGACAAAAAAAATCTGTAGCATTATAATTATTTTGAGAAACTTTTTCACTTTTCTTTTTCTTTTTCAAGAAAATAAAAAAAAATGATTAAAAAAAATGTGCAAGCTTGAGTTGATTTGGATTTAGATGTGGACTTTTAAGGTTTTGTTTAAATGTTTACATTTAATAAATATTGTGTTGTTGGTTTGTAGTTGACTTAAAATACTGGATCTGTTAATTTGAGCTGTCCTGTGTTTGTATGGTGTGTTCCACTGAGGATTCATTCGATCCTGTCTTAGACTTTATAAATTCAGCTCACCCCAGTCTCATGCTGAGGTTCAAGGTTTAGTAAAAAAAAAATGTTTTCAGAAGGGTTTATGAATTTAGGACATCCTTATCTGATGCAGTCTGATCTCCAGCAAGTTTATAAATTCAAATCAAGAAGCTTTCTGAGTTTAAATTCAGTTTAAGGTGCTGTCTGATGAATTTACCAAATCCATACATCCATCTGATGTTATTTGTTTTCATATAAATGAATCTGAGATGATCAGACCACACCTTGAGCTGAATTTGTGGTCTGGTTAAAAAAAAAAAAAAAGTGTGTACATGGTCCTCCTGGCTCATCTCAGACGAGTTTATTGACTGTGGTCATGAATGATGCAGTCTGATTTCTGATAAGTTTAATATTCAGCATGTGATGTCATCTGATTTCAGGTGAGTTTATATATTCTGCACATGCTGCTGTCTGATCTCAGATGAGTCTCCATGCTGAAACAAGGCGCATGAGGAGGGTATCAGCACAGCCAAGCCTGCATCCGATGCATTTTTCACATGGACATGGGTGGAAATTAGGCCTCCGCTTGCTGTCTGCGCTGGTTTATCTACATTTCCCCACCAGGTCATTACAGCCCGACAGGAAAATAATGGAAACAAGTCATTTTCTCTATCGGTGGACAGTGAGAAAATCATGTGTCAGCGAGCTCAACCAGCACTAGCCTGATGAGGATGATGGTGATGGGAAGCTATCTGCTAACTCAAGGATGCTTTACTCCAAATAAACCCCCGACTCACCAATGCTCTTCATTTTACCTCATTTAACGGAACGCCGCTTATTTTGACCGATCAATTTGCAATCATTTTAGCCTTGAAGGGGATATTTTATGAAGACTCGCAGATATATTTTGACTTAGCTTCGCTAGCTAAGCAGCTGTTTGCTCAACTGTCAGGGGATATTTTCAGCAAACGGAGGGATTTACAGCAAAATAACACACGAATCAGTCCGGTAAAGAGTGTAAATGAGACTCTGATGGAGCTGAGGGAATTAATTCACAGAGCAGATTAAACGACACATCGCAGTAAATGAAACAAACGCTTGTGTTGTTTAACTGTTGACGTTCGATGCAAAGGTGGCCGCTGACCAACAAACATTTGTTAAAGCCTATTCGGCGATCAAAAATAAATAAACACAATTTTACAACGTAAATTAAAATATTGAAAACTTCAGTCCAACATCACTGAAATGGCTGAAGAGGCGTTTCCTTTACATTATCTGGTGTGGAACAATCAATATCAAGAACTGGACCGAGAGCTTCAGGAAAAGCAGGTGCATGGAGTAGTTTAAATTAAGTATTATTTGAAATCATGGGCTTTCCCCTCTGTTATTTTTGTATTATTATTGTATGTGTGTGTGTTGCAGCATGAGATGCAGCAGCTGGATGCGCGCGGGCGCACGCCGCTCGAGCTGTCAGTGTGTCTCGGGCACCTGGAGTCCACGCGCGTCTTGTTGAGGCACAACGCCGATCCCACACACAGCAGCACACAGGGCTGGACAGGTACATCAACCCTTTCATCAAGTACTTTAACCACTAACAGGGACCATTAGGATTTAAATATATTAGCAATGGGTATGATAAAAAAAAATAATAAAAATTGTACAGTTTGTATACCAGGGGTAGAATAATAGGCCTACAGTATCAAGTCAATTCCTGAATATTTAATTAATTTCTAACTAAACTAGTATTCATTAATTGTGTCTAGATTTGCAATATATTATGTTTTAAATCTATATTTTGTACAAGATGTAATGTTTTAAAGGGACTATGTGTAGGAATTGCTGCCATCTAGCGGTGAAAATGTATTTTGCATTCAGACGAATTGTGCTCACTAGTCCTTGTTTTTGAAATGCACGTTGCTATGGTAGGATTAACACTTCGTCGAGTGTTCCTTCAGCTGAACAGGTTGGTTATTCCAAACAAACAGCAACCTGACACAACGAATGAACTAATATTACAGTATGAATTACTGACTGAAAAACATGAACTATTGTAATAAGTAGTTAAGCCTATTTTATTCGTTATATTTTATGAAGTAGCCTACGTCAACTTTTAACTATTAATGTTCATCTGTCTATAATAAAGTAGGCCTACACAACCAAACAATGGGAAAAAAAAGCTTGTAATTCAGACTGTAACATTGATTTACCTGTCGAGAAGAAAGTCTTTTTTTGAACTCTTTCTCCTACATTAGCTCCATCACCTGGAAAAAGATATCCCAATATTAACTCTTGTTTTTTGTTATCTCCTGTCACGTTATCTTTACGATCTTTTTTAGGACTTTTCTAGCGACTTCTGCGTTCACGTCACGCTCTGAACGAAAATTCGTTGTGGAATCGTGTTGGCCTAGTACTCCATGTCCCTCTCTGCTATTATCGTTTTTCAAGATGGCGGAATGACATGGAAGTCTCCGTGGACTTACCCGTCCCATGTATATAAAGAAAATAAATTCTTAATTCACGAGGATAAGTCAGATAATTGGCAGAGGTGTTTGTACACCATTGAGGACATATTTTAAAAATGTTGATTTTAAATAAAAAGTTACACATAGTCCCTTAAAACAGTGTTATTTTTAACTACATTTTTGCAGTAAAATTACATTCAAAGAAGATCGACATTTATAATTTTCATTCATGGAGACGTTGAAAATGTGCCATGGTTTAGAGGAGGATTCCTGTCACCTGGTGGAAAACAAACACTTAACATGAAAATGACGTGAAATTACCACTATAACCAGTAGATGGCGCCAGAGGAGCACTCATTAGCTACTTTGCTATTTTATAGTTTTATTTTTTATTTATTTATTTTTTTTATTTTTATTTTTTTTTACATATTTTGCTTTTGATTTATTATTTTATATATATATATATACAGTATGTATTATATCAAACCAATAACTGGTTATTGTTGTCAAGCACATCATTGTTTGTTAACCCAAGGCCGAGTTACCGACACTGGTTATGCAGAGAAGTTTAAATTCGGTAAAGTTTAATTCAAATCCAGCAGTGGTTTTATATAATAACTCCTTATTTGTCTCTCAGTTTCTCCACTTCTAATGTACACTCTAATCTTTGCTTAAATAACCTGTTAAATCTTGGAAGCTTGGAAAAAAAAAAGATTTTAAGTATAATCCTTCTGTTCGTTGCTTGAAATAATCTACAAGATATTTAAAGTTGTCCATGCTTCCATCATAAATTAATTTAAGGTTGTAGTTTATTATTTTTATTTTTTATAAAAGACTATTTTATCACTTGACAAATTATTTCTGTGATTTCAGATTGTGTGGTTGGTAATGTGATATCTCAATCAGTTTTTAACCTGGCCAAATAAAGGAAAATGAAATATAATTTAAAAAAAATTATACTGTAATAATAATAATAAAAAACAATAATAAAATAAAGCAAGCAACTGCAAGATCATGTGCCAAATAGCAAATAGCCTTCAGTGCAGTGTAGGTGTCTTAAAATAGTTTTTAATTCGGGTCTGTGCCGCTGCCTATAATGATAAACAAAACATCAATCGTAATTCCTATTCATTTCCATTATATGGAAAAGAGCTGCCGTCTCATTCTGGAGAATATCTTTTTATTCCTCAGAAGGGACAAAAACAAAATAATACCGGTCTTTTAAAAGTTGACTTAAAATACTTAAAATTAAAATAAAAAGTGTATTTTAAATTAGCTTTTCCTACAATTTTTCCCACCATATGCATCTTTAGTATACCTGACGGGTGTGTTGAATTCTGTGTGCAGTGTTGCAGGAAGCAGTGAGCACTGGCGACCCCGAGCTGGTGCAACTGGTCCTTCAGTACAGAGACTTCAGAAGAGCCACCGAGAGACTGGCTGGCATTCCTGAGCTTCTCAGCAAACTCAGACAGGTGATGCACATGCACACACACAGCCTGAATGAACAAAGAACAAAGTAATAATACCTAGAGATGCACCCATTACAATTTTCTAGGCCGATTCCGTTTTTTCATTTTTTCTTACCACTTTACAGCACACACAAATATTTATTTTCTCTCTTTTCTTTAGAAGAACATTTTACATTTTGCATAGAATATTTTTGAACTGTAATCGCTATAAAATAGGACTATATAAATGACTCCTGGTGTGGGAAATTCACACACATCTAAAGTGCAATGTTAAGGAAGAACCATTTCCTTCTTTTCACATCCAAAATCCAGCTAAAAATGTGTTAGTTTCAAAAAGAAAATTCATTTCCTTTTCAGAAGTGTATAAGTTTTTGTTAAAACTAGGGCTGTGACAGGATTAATCGCGATTAATCGCATCCAAAATAAAAGTTTGTGTACATAATACATGTGTGTGGACTGTGTATAATTATTTTGTATATATAAATACACACACACACACGCATGTATATATTTAAAGGGATACTCCACTTTTTTTGGAAATTGGCTCATTTTAACACTCCCCCACTCGAATGTATTCAGCAGATTTTTTTATATTTAGAAGAATATCAGTAACTAGACAGTTTCTGGTCTCATTGACTTCCATAGTAGGAAAAAAATATACCATGGTAGTCAATGAGACCAGAAACTGTCTGGTTACTGATATTCTTCTAAATATAAATGGCTGAATACATTCGAAAATGGTAAAACTCAACTGTTTAACTCTGGGGGAGAGGTAAAATGAGCCTATTTCCAAAAGAAATATTTGCTTATATATACTGTGTATGTATATATATATATATATATATTTTGTACTATACATAAATATTTTATATATACAGTATATTTCTTAAATATATACATGTATGTGTGTTTATCTCTATTTACAAAATAATTATACACAGTTCACATGTATTATGTAAACACAAACTTTTATTTTGGATGTGATTAATCGCGATTAATCCTGTCACAGCCCTAGTTAAAACACACCAGACATGCAAACTCATTGCATTTTGGGCACTTTTGTGTGAAATCATATTTATTTTGTCCATCAAAAGTGTGCTTTCACTTTAATTGAGCGTGAGCAGCGCAGCAAAAATAGACTCTGCGCTGAAACCCGTGCTTCACCGCTGCTCCCGCTCCCGGTGTGAATGCGCTCATTGATTAACATGCACGCCGGAAATACCACGCGCTGCTCACGTTTGTGGGGTGTGAAACGGCTGCAATTCACGAGGTTTCCTACATGTGCGTTCGGTGTGCACATGTGATACTGATGTTGCGCGATGTTAATCACGCGGCGCCTGAGTGCATTTGACCGGCATAAAAACGCCATATGTCAGACTGACTGGCCGGTCGCTGATCATGGCCGATCACGTGACAATCGGCCGATTCCGGTCACCTGCAGTCACAATCGGTGCATCTCTAGAACTCCAAGTAACGAATTATGACTCGTTTCCACTGAGCGTACGGTACAGTACAGTACGGGTCGGGTCGCTAAACCATGATCCGGCTTGCGTTTCCACTGCCAAAAGTACCCTGACTTGATAGGCGTGGTGTTTGCCTGAAAGAAGCAATCGACGTCATTTTTGCGAAGAAGAAAGCAAGCGACATAGTAAACAACAATGAACAGTGTTGTGCAAGTTACTTCCAAACTGTAATACATTAGGTATTACTTGTTACTGTTATTTAAAAGTAATTCATTACCTTACAATATTACTGTTTTAGAATTG
This sequence comes from Pimephales promelas, assembly GCF_016745375.1. Next base: position 18,198,229 of record NW_024121543.1, on the reverse strand, counting down.
TAATGCGTTACATTACTCATGTATTACTTTTGAGTTACTTTCACCAAAATAACTAAGTAGAACTTAACTTTTGGGCTGTAACGATATGCAATATGAAACCGAAATCGCCATTCGCCACACGACTCAGATCCACGAACAGAATCGCGACAAACCTCTTCCAACTCAAGCGTTATTCTCCTTACCGTCCATATCCAATGCTGCCTTATCTTTAAATTAGGCTATTAGTATTATTTGAAGTTAACATTATAAAATACGTAGACCTACACCACAAAACTAGTTAAGGAGCATTATGGACATGACATTTGCAGTCAAAACTTGAAATAAAAAGTCTCAGAAAAAAATACATGTATTGAAACGTATATAGGTTTCTTCCTTACTTCCTCTAAGGACTCCAGACATTAGACAAATATCAGTCTATGTTTTATTTTTAATATTAGGGAAAAGACACACATTCATGCGTGACAAAAAAAAAATAGGAGGCAAAATATATTTTTTGTAATTCTGTTAATTACACTGCGCAAATCGGATGAGGAAGGGTTGGCTCTCCAGTCTTCATAGAACTTAAAATATTCATTTTATTTTAGTTTTCGTGTTCGCATTTATGAGGAAAAAACAATGTTACAGACGCGACCGCTCTGAACTGGCACTAAAAGACTGCTTTAAAACGTTCACATAGTCTGTTGCCTTTAAGAAGTAAAAGCAGACAATACACTGTAATACAACTGTAATACAAGCCTCACTGAACATGTAACGAGTAAAATATTACTGCAAATTGATTAGTAATGCCTTACACTACTGCGTTACAGCAAAAAGTAATATGTTACAGTAATGTATTACTTTTGTAATGCGTTACTCCCAACACTGACAATGAATGACATACAGCAGATCTTGTTCTTGCTTCTCGGCATGTTCGTCACAAGAGACAAGCGCTGGCATTAGGCGTTTCTCAATACCAAGTAGCCTACGCAAAGTCCGACTCAGGAGAATGATCCCAATTCTCGCAAATAATTGCGTACCGTACCGCTCAGTGGAAACGAGCCATTAATTATACAACTACTAAAAGTAAATCCAACCTTTCTTGCAAATTGCAGCTTCAGGATTGTTTATATTGCAAACCCAGCTCAATATTTAAAGTTGGATATGCGTGTATATCGTATCCAAGTTTATCCGCATACATACAGTACAAACCACGAAAAGCAATATATACTATGTCACAAATCGAATCTGCTTGATTGCTTGTATTGTTGCAAAATGTAACGGTATTATCACCCAGTTCTAATCTGCTAAATGCGATAAGGCATTAACATACTATAATCATTAACATGATTTTCTGTAAAGCTGCTTTGAAACAGTGTAAATGAAATTGACTTATAAACCAATCAGGTACAATGTTGTTTTGAATCAGCGTCCTCTCTCGGAAAGCACTCCAGCTTGTTGTCTTTTCCTGCAGGCACGCGACTTCTATGTGGAGATGAAATGGGAATTTACTAGCTGGGGTAAGTTGAAGAGCTGAAATGTTGGGAAAGACCCACAAACTCGTTCGCTTTCCCTGTAGATCACTACTGTCCTAGATGGCAACTTTAACCGTTTCAGTTCCTTTTGCTCCTGTGATCAACGGTCAGTTGTCATTCTCTGTCAATTGCTCAGTTCCTCTAGTGTCGAAAGTTTGTCCAAGCGATGTGTATCGTGTATGGAAAAGCGGTTCATGTTTGCGGGTCGACACCACTTTGTTGGGCTTTGAGCACATGACCTGGCTCAAGGGCCGGCGCAGCTACATCTTTAAAGGCGGAGGTGAGTGTTTAAAGAGGCCATATTATCATATGTAAGTTTTTTTGTTTTTGGGGTTTACTAGAATAGGCTGAATGTTTAAAAATAAAAACACATTATTTTCACATATTTTACACTGTTGCAACACCTCTCTTCCCTGTCTCTAGTAACACTGTTTAGTTTTTGTCTCTGTAAAGCCCCTCCTTCTGAAAAGCGCTATGTGCTCTGATTGGTCAGCTGGATCAGTGTGTTGTGATTGGTCAGCCGCTTCAAGTGTGTTTAAGAACTCTCACTCCTCTTACCATAACCATGGGTTTTAACAGTACTAACTCAACTCAACCAGGCCTCACACTTTTATTTTGCATGTGCCTTGAGCTGGAATTATTTAAATGAGGAATATAGTGACGTCGTGTTCATTCCTAAAAGTAAACTCAAGACCACAATCGAGGCGTTCAGAAACAGTGCGCACTGATATAGAGACTAACTCCCTTTGGATTGACTTTGTAAATTTGCAGACCTTTTTCATTCTCAAACAGCAACATTACACACAAAGAAAGGTGAAAATGTAGCAAAGCGTAATGGTCTCTTCGTGGGTCTGAGGTGGCTTGTGTATTTTGCAGAGAGTGGGGCAATGGTGATGGAGGTGGACCACGAGAAGCAGGTGGTGTACACAGAACCACTGTCTCTGTCTCCCCGCGACGCTCCCTCGCTGCTCGCCGCCATGATGCCCTCACAGGAGAACACGGCCCAGAGACTCACCTCTCCTATAGTGTCCACTCATCTCAACACACGCAACGTTGCCTTTGAGAGGTACAGGAAGACTATTCCCACAGATATTAAAAGAGTACACTTTAAAAAAAAAAAACTTTTGCTGATAATTTACTCACCCCCATGTCATCCAAGATGTCCATGTCTTTCTTTCTTCAGTCGAAAAGAAATTAAGGTTTTTGATGAAAACATTCCAGCATTTTTCTCCATATAATGGACTTCAATGGGAACCAAACGGTTCAAGGTCCAAAAGACACTTTCAGTGCAAACTGCAAACTGTTTAAAGGGCTTTAAACGATTTCAAGCGAAACAATCGCTCATTTAAATAAAATAAAAATAAATAACAAAGTTTAAGTTTTATAAACTCTAATGCTCGCCTTGCTCTGATCTGTGATGCGCGTTCGTGACTTTCCTGTTTGAACTCGTTCATCAAAATGAATGAATCTTTTTCGAGTCATTTGGTTCATTCAATGAACAAAATGAACGAGTTGACTCGGGAAAAGATTCGTTCATTTTGATGAATGAGTTCGAATAGGAGAGTCACGAACGCGCATCACAGATCAGAGCAAGGCGACCATTTGAGCTTATAAAACTTAAACTTTGTTATTTATTTATTAAATGAGTGATCGTTTCGATTGATAAGACCCTTATTCATCGTCTGGAATCGTTTAAAGCCCTTTGAACAGTTTGCACTGAAACTGTCTTTTGGACCTTGAACCGTTTGGTTCCCATTGAAGTCCATTATATGGAGAAAAATCCTGGAATGTTTTCATCAAAAACCTTAATTTCTTTTCGACTGAAGAAAGAAAGACATGGACATCTTGGATGACATGGGGGTGAATAAATTATCAGCAAAAGTACTACTCCTGAACTACTCCTTTAATTACTGTAAGGAATTCTTACCCAATTCTCTGTCCTGTACTGTAGAAATAAGTCTGGGATTTGGGGATGGCGCTCAGAGAAGACAGAGGCTGTAAGTGGATATGAATCAAAGGTGGGTCTAGTTTTTACTTTAAGCACTTTAAAGGGTTAGTTCACCCAAAAATGAAAATTAAGTCATTAATTACTCACCCCCATGCTGTACCAACCCCGTAAGACCTTCGTTCATCTTCGGAACACAAATAAAGATATTTTTGATTGAATCTGAGGGCTGGATCACTTTTCCATAGACAGCCTGAGGGACTGCCTCTTGACGGCCCAGAAAGTCATTAAAAGAAAAGGTTTAAATATTCCATGTGCCTACAGTGGCTCAACTATAACTTTATCAAGCGACGAGACTACTTTTTGTGCGAAAAAAAACGTAAATAACGACTTTATTCGACTTTCCATTACTTCCTTATGGGCGCATGCGCGAGAACTGAGACGAGACCGTTCTTCTTCGACTACTTTTTGTTACCGGCTGCTCACCGCTTAGGAGTTTTACCGCCCCCTACCGTATAAGATGACGTACTGCTTGTAAACAGAACGTTTTGCGCCTCCGGCTATATCAGTACGTCATCTTATACGGTAGGGGGCGGTAAAACTCCTAAGCGGTGAGCAGCCGGTAACAAAAAGTAGTCGAAGAAGAACGGTCTCGTCTCAGTTCTCGCGCATGCGCCCATAAGGAAGTAATGGAAAGTCGAATAAAGTCGTTATTTACGTTTTTTTTTCGCACAAAAAGTAGTCTCGTCGCTTGATAAAGTTATAGTTGAGCCGCTGTAGGCACATGGAATATTTAAACCTTTTCTTTTAATGACTTTCTGGGCCGTCAAGAGCCAGTCCCTTATGCAGTCTATGTAGGACTGATCCAGCTCTAAGATTCAATCAAAAATATCTTTATTTGTGTTCCGAAGATGAACGAAGGTCTTACGGGGCTGGTACAGCATGGGGGTGAGTAATTAATGACTTAATTTTCATTTTTGGGTGAACTAACCCTTTAATTTAAATGTGCAGTAAGTGATTTCTGAGAAACATATTTGAAATTGACACCCTCCCTTTATTGCTCCGCCCCTCAAATAACAAACAACACGCTATGCAACCTTCAGCTTGATGGATGAATCAGCTGTGATTCAACACAAACAACAGCATATCATAGTTGCTATGAAAACTTAGCAAAAACCAAGGTTACTCGCGTATAATGCAGAAAAATCGCAACCTCTGTGTCCGTTTTCAAGCCTTCCCGCTTCAGTCTCTCCAGCGCTGGAAAGCTTTTCTAATATTAACACGGGTTTTAAAACTATTGCCTGATTGTAACCCTTCATCTATAGATTTTTTTTTTGTTGTAATGTCTCAATCATCTCTCTTTCTACAGTCTTTATCCAAATCTCCCTTTTGCTCAATCTCTCAAGTGTGTTGTTGTCTTCTGTGGATTGATCCGTTTTTTTATTTATCCTGTTCATACAGACAGGACAATGTACAAACACAATATTTTTGTTCAGCACACACTCTCAGATAAAAAGGTACAAAAGCTGTCACTGGGGCTGTACCTTTTCAAAAGATACACTTTTGTACCTAAAGGCTGCATATTGGTACCTTACTGTTACATATTAGCACCTAAAATGGACAAAGTTTACCTTTTGAAAAGGTACAGCCCCAGTGACAGCTTTTGTTCCTTTCCACACACAGAGCAGACATCTAGCAAATACACAAAAATCTAGCAAAAATGTTTTGTTTAGGTGTTGATTTAAATTTCCAATGGCGTTTCTCATAAATTGCTTACTGCACCTTTAACTCTGAGTCCTGCTGAAAACACCTGTGCACCGGGACTTAATGGGCTCCCTAATCGCTTTTTATAATGATAAAATTGTAGGTTTACAGTGCCTGTAATGTGGAGTTAGTGACACGTTCTCGGACTGAACACCTTTCTGATCAGGACAAGTGTAGGAGTAAAGGTACATAAACCCATACAGACAGAAAAATGCTGCTGACAGTTCATTTAACTAATACATATACAGTCTTGAGACTTCTGTACGGTCACCTTCTACACACTCCTGGCCTTCTCTGTGCTTTCAGGATCTAGAACTCCGCTACAGTCGTTCCTCGGTATTGCTGAGCAGCACGTCTCTAGCACTGGGGTGAGTGTGATCAGTGGTCACTTGCATATCATTTTCAATGTTTACATTTTTATTAACTATTATTTTAATTTTTGTTTTAAAAATACTCTCAAATATAGAGTATATAAAGATATAAAGTCATAATACATTTAGGAATTAAATTTACAAAATAATACAAATAAAACATAAGTTATGCATTTCGCTTGTATGTTTGACTTGTGATGTTCTTCCTCCCTTTTTTTCTTTTCTATTTATTTGTTTTAAATAATCATTAAAAAATAACCACAAACATATAAAAAACCCCAATAAACATATAAACTAGGTTAGTGCGATTAAAAAATAAGAAGAAATTAATTTAAAAAAATATTTTATTCAGCAAGGATGTATAAACAAATCAAAGGTAAAAACATTTATAATATTACATAAGATTTCTATTTTAAGCTGATGCTATTCTTTAAAAACATAAAAGAATCTTGAAAAATGTGCCACAAAACTGTTTTTAACATCGATAATAATAAGAAAGCTTTCTTGATCATCAAATCATCATATTAGAGTGATTTCTGAAGGATCATGTGATGCTAAAGACTGGAGTAATGATACTGAAAATTCAGCTTTGATCACAGGAAAAAAAAATACATTTTAACATATATTACAATATAAAACGTATTTATACGTATATTTTTCATCAGATAAATACAGGTGAGCAAAAGAGACATTTGAAAAACATAAAAAATTGTGTACCAGCCCCAAACTTGTGAACACTGATTCATTTGTATATTGTGTTTGTAGAGTCAGGTTTCTCAGTGCGCCAGTCCCCATAACCCAACAGCTATCACAGCAGAGGAGTACTTCGATGCAGAGTTTAATCTGAACGGCAGAGATATTGGGCGGCCCATCGAGCTTACAAGCAAAGTGCAGAGGTACCTCCAAAGTGCCATGACTGAACAGTGTTTGTGTGTGAATTTTGAAAATGTGGTTTGTCTCTATACCTCTGTCTTTCTCTCTCAGGTTTAAAGCCACTCTGTGGTTGAGTGAAGCTCATCCTCTCTCGCTGGCTGAGCAGGTGACGCCCATCATTGACCTCATGGCCATATCTAACGCCCACTTTGCTAAGCTGCGGGATTTCATCACCCTACGCCTACCACCTGGCTTCCCTGTAAAGATAGGTGAGAAGAAGAGACACATCCAGTTGATTTACCATTTTCACATGATTTCTTAATACATGTTCTTTGTCTTATTGTTATTAACTTTTCATCTGCACGTTACAATTTTTGTCTGCACACACCAAAAATTGTTGCCAATGCAAATTGAAAGTGCCCCATTATGAAGTGTGTAATAGCTGTTTCTGAATGTAAAAGTTATTGTCTCTTAAAAGAAAGAAGCGATTTTGACCAGCTTGAAACGAGTCGTCAGTGATGTGATTCCAGTCTTTCTTACTTTTCGAATTATTTACCTGTATAATACCAGCCAACTGTATTCATTGGCTGCCCGCAAATAAAGTTTGCATTGACCCTCAAATACTGTAGTTGTGTAGACCAATCATAACAGACTGGGCCATCTGACCAATCAGAGCAGAGTAGACCAATCACAACAGACTGAAATAAAGGGGTTTAGAGAGACTGAATGCTTTATCGAACCATTTCAGACACTGTGAGAAAAGAGGTGATGCTACACTGTATAATATGAGAAAATGAAAGTGTTTTTTGACCTCCAAAACAAAGTTAGAAACCTGTAAAATAGCATAACAGGGCACTTAAATTGACTTTAATCATATTCTTACTCTTAGAAATTCCTCTCTTCCACGTGTTGAATGCTCGAGTGACATTCAGCAATCTTTGTGGCTGTGACGAGCCGGTCAGTTCTGTGACAGTTCACTCTCCACAAGGAGCCACAGAGGCTGGTATGCATCTCTTCTGTTCAGGTTTCAAGTTCCTCTGGCTGTAACTGTGCTGGTTATTCACCCTCACATCACTGCTTTCAGGTCAGACTCCTCCTCCTCTGCAGTGTGAAGTAGACCCGTCTGTGTTCGAGCCTCCCCCAGAATACACCACACTTGGACCAGGCCGCAGTGAACCAATGAGAGATGAGGATGATAATTTACTCCAGTTCGCCATACAGCAGAGCCTGCTGGACGCGGGAACAGAGAGTGACCAGGTATTGGCATCTGATGTGTATTGCACTTTCTTGATCTGGCAAGCTCTATTCTGATTGGCTGGCCACACTCAACTTCTCAGAGTCGCTGCACTCTTTTATCAGTCTGCCTGGAAACCAGATTGTTATTTCTGTTTTTGAGAGAGAACGAATGACTGGATAAGAATTTTTATTGTTTTTTTTACTTGCATCAAATATTTCAATTATTGGAGATATCTAAATACCCACAAATAGAACTGAATTTCCACCTGATGTGTGTTAAATAATAAATACATGTAATTTTTGGGGCAAAAATAAAGTCAGATTTAGGTTAATTACTGTAAAGCTGCTCATAAACCTATACTGCTCTGCAATTATTACATTATTGTAATATATACAGCAACTTACAGAATCCAATCCTTGTGATCTTCTATCTAGACAGTCATTTAAAGGAGTAGTTCACTTTTTAAAAAACTTTTGCTGATAATTTACTCACCCCCATGTCATGCAAGATGTCCATGTCTTTCTTTCTTCAGTCGAAAAAAAAAATAAGGTTTTTGATGTAAACATTCCAGCATTTTTCTTCATATAATGGACTTCAATGGGAACCAAACGGTTCAAGGTCCAAAAGACATCTTTTTCCGAGTCAATTCATTCGTTTCGTTCGTTGAACGAAACTCATTTTGATGAACGAGTTCGAATTGGAGAGTCACAAACGTGCATCACAGAGCAAGGTGAGCATTTGAGCTTATAAAACTAAAACTTTGTTATTTATTTATTAAATGAGCGATCGTTTTGCTTGATAAGACCCTTATTCATCGACTGGAATCATTTAAAGCCCTTTGAACAGTTTTCAGTGTGTACTGAAACTGTCTTTTGGACCTTGAACCGTTTGGTTCCCACAATTTCTTTTCGACTGAAGAAAGAATGACATGGACATCTTGGATGACATGGGGGTGAGTAAATTATCAGCAAGTGAACTACTCCTTTAAGGCATTGCAGGCTCCTGAAACAAAGCCTTTTCCAAACAGCTATCTGCAATTTTATGCTGCAAATTTATGCTAATATATTTTATGGGCCATATATATATATATATATATATATATATATATATAATTTTTTTTAGCTTTTTTTTATTTTTTTACAATTTTTTCATTTCACATCCAAGTGAAGATGTTGTACTTTATTTCATTCTATTTTCACAGGTGTGAGATGTCCCTATAACCTTAGAATGATTTAGCTATGTTTTCTGTTACGTTCATGCAAAAACAAAACATGCCATGATTAATAACTATAGATATCTAAACAGTAACTTTTTTTTAACCAAAATAAGCTGTTACCATAAACCAGCCACCATAAGAAATGATATAATTATCTCCCGGTTCATTTATTTAACCACCATCTGTTTTTTTTTTGTTGTTTTTTTGTGCTGTAACCAAGAATGCAACCACAGATGCAACCTGTTCAGGACATTGTTTGTCGTTATTAATTTAATTGAACCATTCATGTGCACAACAAACATGTTTGCAATGCTCAAACTGCAAAATTCATGTTAATTATAACTGGGACAGATCTAAATAGATGCTACACTTTTCAATCAACACTTTTCATGATTAAGTTCTAGAAGCCAGAATATTAATCATGATTAGTCAATAATAAACAATTAGCAGACATCAGCTTTTCATTATTCCCTCCACTGCTTTCCACCCACTCCCTCATTTCTCTTTCTTTTCCCGTGTGTTTCTGTAGGTGACCATATGGGAGGCTCTCACTAACACTCGACCATCTTCTCAGCCTCCGCTTTATGAGGAGGACTCTCAGCTCGAGAGGTGTGTGCGTGTGGATCAACAACAGTGTGGATGTGCATATTAGTTGTTTATCTGCTCTGAAATGGTACTGTGTCTCTGATAGGGCGATTCAGGAATCTCTGTCTTTGTCACTGGTTGGAGGGGAGAGTGGAGAGTCAGATCCTGGCCTGCCGTTATCCCCATCCGACCCCTCCCTCAACTCACCCCCGTGTTACAGCTCACTGGCCGAGCCTCGAGCGCCGGGAGCGTTTGCCGTGGCCACCAGTTTTGATGAACAGCTACGCATCGCAATGGAGCTTTCATGCAGAGAACAAGAGGAGTTAGACAGGTACGAATGATGAGGGAGCAGAAATGACAGAATCCATAGACATAAGCTCTGTTCCCAAACCTATTGCGGCAGGTTTCAAGTAGAGGTCGACCGAGGTACACCGATAACCGATTGTTCCAGCATTGTTCCATCCATACCGACAGTTTTTCGTCTTGAGTCCATTACTGGAGCGGCTGAGGAGGATGCGCTGTCATTATACAGTACTAGACCGCCATCTAGAGGCGAAATAAAAAACTACCACTGACACCTTGTGGAGTTTGTTTTGACACGTGAGACTGCGCGCTGCACAGAGCGGGACACTTCAGATGCAAATTTAAAACAGACAATGAAACTGTATGTTCTACAGTACACGTCACTACCATATTTGTTTTTATATCATTATAACGTACAGTGGTGTGAATAAGTGTTGGCACCCATGCTAAAGTTGCCTAAAAAGAGGAATAAAAAAATCATCTTTTGGATATTGATCTTAATGCCTTAGTTAGAAAAATGAGGAAAACTCCAACCTTTAAGGACACCAATTTTCTTTGTGAATGAATAATGTATCATAAATAAATAAATGTTTTTCCTTAAAATACAGGGTGCATAAGTCAGGGCACCCCTATGTTAAATTCCCATAGAGTCAGGCAGATTTTTATTTTTAAAAGCCAGTTATTTCATGGATCCAGGATAATATGCATCCTGATAAAGTTCCCTTGGCCTTTGGAATTAAAATATCCCCACATCATCACACACCTTCCACCACACCTAGAGATTGGCCAGCAGTTGGCCAGCGTGGGCCAACCTACTTACCGTGATCAGTAAAACACACTATCGGTTGACCTAGTTTCAAAGCATCATAGACCCCTGTTTTGTTTTTCGTATTTTCATTGTGTGGACAATGACGTACTAAAAACCTTAAAGGGATAGTTCACCCAAAAATGAAAATTCTGTCAGTAATTACTAACCCTCATGTAGTTCCAACCCCGTAAGACTTTTGTTCATCTTTGATTAAATCTGAGAGCTGTCTCACTCCTCCATATGCTTCTATTGTAATTGAAACCTGCCGGCCCAAAAGGTTGGTTAAATACATTGTTAAAATAGTTAATTAAAGTCTTGTGGGGTTGGAACAACATGAGGGTTAGTAATTACTGACAGAATATTTTTATTTTTGGGTGAACTAACCCTTTAACGTTTTTCCTTGGCGAATTTGAAAAGTTTTGTGTACAGACGACAACGTTGTTAAAATGATCCCGGCATTCACATGAATACACGAAAGTGGTTAAAAAGGCTGTATTATTCATGCCAGGCCAGTAGTTGGCGATGTCACATACACATGTTGCATGGCGTCACCTATTTCATAAATTCAAGGTTTTGTATACTTCAAATTCAGGTTTACACAGAGACGATAACGGTAATGTTTTCAAAAACTAGCATTTAGAAACCCGCTTTTTATTTTTTACTTTTTAAAGTCCCCATGAAATCAAAATTGACCATACTTACTTTGTTCGCCTAAATTGATCGTTTTGTGGTGAACTATTCATACATGCAAGTCAATCCTCACCAAAAAATGTTTTGGTTTCGTAATCTTTAATCAAATTTTGAAAATGCCCCTCCCCTCTGCATTGGAGGACCTTGCCTGATGACGCAGGCTTTACGGTTTGGGTGTCTCCTTAACATCCATAACCACGCCCCTCCAACTGACAGCTGCTGTGTTTTTTGCGAGTGCCGAGCGAGCATTGATTGACAGCGTGTGTAAACTTGAGTCATCCTCCATTTCAGAATGAAACACCCATTTTTCTAGATCCAATCAGGTGCTAGTTGGAAAAAAAAGCCATGCCCACTATTTTGCCTAATTTAGTATTCCGTTTCTCTCTGAAATACGTCACAACACTGGAGAAAAGTCGTTTGTAACTTCCGGTTCACGGGGATTTAAGTTTGCATTTTCAAGCCCCCGAAACGCTTGTGTAAATGAAAGGCCAAAATGAATAAAAAAACGCATAAAAGGTTTTCTGTTTTTTAGATGTAAACGGCCGCCTTAATGTGAGCGATTTTCCACTCACCACATCATCTCATGTGTAATCAGTTTTGGGAGTAACGCATTACAAAAGTAATACATTACAGTAACATATTACTTTTTGCTGTAAAGCAGTAGTGTAAGGCATTACTAATCAATTTTCAGTAATATTTTACTCGTTACATGTTCAGTGAGGCTTGTATTACAGTTGTATTACAGTGTATTGTCTGCTTTTACTTCTTAAAGGCAACAGACTATGTGAACGTTTTAAAGCAGTCTTTTAGTGCCAGTTCAGAGCGGTCGCGTCTGTAACATTGTTTTTTCCTCATAAATGCGAACACGAAAACTAAAATAAAATGAATATTTTAAGTTCTATGGAGACTGGAGAGCCAGCCCTTCCTCATCCGATTTGCGCAGTGTAGCTAATTAACAGAATTACAAAAATATTTTTACCTCCTATTTTTTTGTCACGCATGAATGTGTGTCTTTTCCCTAATATTAAAAAAAAACATAGACTGATATTTGTCTAATGTCTGGAGTCCTTTAAGGAAGTAGCCTATATACGTTTCAATGCATGTTTTTTCTGAGAATTTTTATTTCACGTTTTGACTGCAAATGTCATGTCCATAATGCTGGACTTCCCCAATTTTAAATAATTTATCCTCAACTAGTTTTGTGGTGTAGGTCTACGTATTTTATAATGTTAACTTTAAATAATACTAATAGCCTAGTTTAAAGATAAGGCAGCATTGGATATGGACGGTAAGGAGAATAACGCTTGAGTTGGAAGAGGTTTGTCGCGATTCTGTAGGTTCGTTGATCGAGTCGTGTGGCGAATCGCGATTTCGGTTTCATATTGCATATCGTTACAGCCCCAAAGTTAAGTTCTACTTAGTTATTTTGGTGAAAGTAACTCAAAAGTAATACATGAGTAATGTAACGCATTACAATTCTGGGACAGTAATATTGTAAGGTAATGAATTACTTTTAAATAACAGTAACAAGTAATACCTAATGTATTACAGTTTGGAAGTAACTTGCACAACACTGTGTGTAATAGAGAATAAACGTGATTATTCAAATGAATATAAAACTGGAACAGGTTATGTTTCTTCTCATTTGTATCAGCCAATAACATTCCTCTTTTTGTTCCCTAAAGGAAGTGGAGGGAAGAGGAGGATGAGCTGGAAAGGATACTACAGCTGTCTCTCACAGAGAAGTAACTGTAGCAATGCTAGATGTGGGTTTAAAGGAGTAATTTATTGGTTGTGTTTTTTTCTGCAATGTTAAATTATTATTCTTATTGATTCATCACTCTTTATTTCTTTTACAAAATAATAAAGATAGGATTGCAAGTGGAATTGGAGAGTGTGTGTGTGTGTGTGTGTGTGTGTGTGTGTGTGTGTGTGTGTGTCAAGACTGAAACAATTCATAAGAGATGATAAAACATGGCATGAAAATGTGATTGATTTCCTCAGTTTCACTGTCTTTTGAGTGATTCCAGGTCAACTTCATTGTATAATGATACAGATGAAAATGTGAATATAAATTATGAATATTGATGACTGATAATGCATAAAGGTAAAGTACTGAAAATACTATTGCGTACAATGAGTTTACGTATGGTGGATGATAATAACATGAAAGTATAAGTATTAAATGTTGCTCAAATACTTTCACAACAATGACTTCTGTTATGATGTTTTGTGTGCATTGGGGAAGCGACCGTCTAAGTCTGAAAGATGTATAGACTAAGGAACTAACTGAAGCACTTAAAATATATTAGTATCAAGGATGTAAAGGGTGTTGGGGGTAGCCTTATGCTTCAGAAAAGCTGTAGTCGACACAGATCTACATCTGCACAGCAAGTGTTATTTAGATGCGCCAGAGTTCCAGTGTTTCTATTATTAATCTCATACTGCTGCCATTTTGTTATGTAAGAAAACTGAATCAGCCATTATATCTGCAGGTAGTTCTACTTTTGGTCAATGGTTCTCAATCAGGTTCAGCTAACTATCAAGGGGGTTATTTTAACTTAATTATAATGCTAAAAAAAAAAAACTGTTTCTATCCATCTATCCTGGAGACTGTTTGTATTTAAATAGGCAAATGCTTAACCTTCAAATGGTCTTCGTTTCCTGTTTACACTTCTGGGCTTCGGGGTCTATACCACCCCAACAATTGATTGAGTAATTGTACAAAAAAATATACATTTTTAATCATACAAATAATATATCATTTTTTAGTTTACTTCTCATCTAATCATTGCTGTGTTTTTGGAGATATAAAGTACTTTTGTATCCATATACCACACAAACTACACCATTAGCTTGCATATGAAATATTATTTTTTTATGATACATTGCATTTATGCTCTAATACTAGGCCTTCATTTCTGTGTAAAAAAATTCTGATTTATGTCTATTTATGGTAGACACATGAAGAAAATATATTTTGTTTTGTTTTTTCACATTTCCCATTCATTTCAATGTGGTGTCATATTGACCCCAAAGACCAGAAGTGTAAACATATTTTTTTAGATACCTTCAGAACAACCGAATCAAGCCAAGTTTTTTTTTGTGTGTGTGTGTATAGATAGATAATGTATAAAAATTCACAAAATCCTATTCCACTGAGATGAAGGGAACCTTTTTTTTATTAAGTAAAAGTCGATTGGGGTCGTATAGACCCCATGACCCGATTGAGGGCTACGAGTCTAAGATTGGATCATTGCAGTGATTATTATGTTTCTATAATGTTATATATTTGGCAACAGTTCTTCTAAACCTAACTGATGTAGTGTGTTGCTTGGGAGGATCATGAAGAATCATTGTCACACATGAATTGGCTCCTCTGAGTCCAGACCTTAAATTCACTGAAAGTCTTTGGGATGTGCTGGAGGAGACTTTACAGAGTGCTGGACTCTTGCATTGTCAATACAAGATCTGGACCAAAAATTGATGCACCTCATTGTTGTCAAAATTAAAGCAGAAAATGGGAAAATTGGGGCCTTTGAGTCAAAAAGGAATAGATAGAGCCAATCAATGCTCTAGTTCGTCAACTTAGGAGCAGAAATATTCAGGGTTTAAGTGGTATGCTAATTCATTTACAAGTTAAAATTAATTTGGGTAATTCTGTTCTGTAAAGGTTCAGTTTATTCTACGATAAAACTAGACATTTACACAGCATTTTAGTGTGCGGCAAGACTTCTCTGAGAAATTCCTTCTGTCTCCATAAAGGACATCCTATTGTACTCAACATAAGCCTTTTTTTGTGTGTTGGAATCAAATCATATCCCTGAGCATGAAGTATATGACTGTTGATTGTCCTTAATTATGTGATTTTTTTTTTTGATTTTGTAAAAGCATTTCCTGCTTTTGGATACAATACTTACCATCTCTAGCTTTGTCGTAGAAGCGTCTTTCTTAAACATCTGATAAAACATTTTACCCCACTGGCACAGCTATCATTGTGGGGAAGTGTTTTGGTTAATAATTAATGGCTAAATAAATTAACATACATGGTTTTACACAATTTACAAGAATAAATGGTAGCCTATATGAACTGCAGTAGTTCACTTTTCAAAAAACTTTTGCTGATAATTTACTCACCCCCATGTCATCCAAGATGTCCATGTCTTTCTTTCTTCAGGTGAAAAGAAATTAAGGTTTTTGATGAAAACATTCCAGGATTTTCTCCATAATGGACTTCAATGAGAACCAAACGGTTCAAGGTCCAAAAGACATCTTTTTCCGAGTCAATTCGTTCATTTCTTTCGTTGAAGGAAACTCATTTTGATGAACGAGTTCGAGTTCACTTGCTGATAATTTACTCACCCCCATGTCATCAAAGATGTCCATGTCATTCTTTCTTCAGGTGAAAAGAAATTGTGGGAACCAAACGGTTCAAGGTCCAAAAGACAGTTTCAGTACAAACTGCAAACTGTTCAAAGGGCTTTAAACGATTCCAGACGATGAATAAAAGTCTTATCAGGCGAAATGATCGCTCATTTAAAAAAAAAAAATAAATAACAAAGTTTAAGTTTTATAAGCTCAAATGCTCACCTTGCTCTCCGCGTTTGTGACTCTCCTGTTCAAACTCGTTGTTCGATCAAAATGAACAAATCTTTTTCCGAGCCAATTCGTTCGTTTTGTTTGTTGAATGAACCAAATGACTCGGAAAAAGATTTGTCCATTTTGATGAACGAGTTTGAACAGGAGAGTTTGCACTGAAACTGTTTTTTGGACCTTGAATCGTTTGGTTCCCACTGAAGTCCATTATATGGAGAAAAATCCTGAAATGTTTTCATCAAAAACCTTCATTTCTTTTCGACTGAAGAAAGAAACACATGGACATCTTGGATGACATGGGGGTGAGTAAATAGACAGAGGGGTAAGATGTGTCAGTAGATACTACCGACACATCTTACCCCTCTGTCCCCAGTTTAGCAATCTCCATATTTTGAAAGCTTGTTTCCGCCATGGAATTTAAATCACACAAGCATTAGTTTTGCCAATTGTAAGAAAAACAAATCAGAATTTTGAGGATTCACAAATACCTTTCTTATTTTTTATTCAATTTAATTTATTTAATTTTGAGAAATAAACTGGAGAGACGACACAATTAGAATTCTGAGTTTTAGAATTCGCAGTTTACATATCACAATTCCGTGTGTGTGTTTTTTTTTATTAAGAATTCTAAGTTCACTTCTCACAGTTTTGAATTTACGATTTCTGAGCTTACATCTTGCAGTTTTGACTTTCTCGGAATTCTGAGTTTACATCTCACAATGAATTTTTTTTTTAAAGGATTCTAAGTTTATATCTCAAAGTTTTGACGACTTTCTTGGAATTCTGAGTTTTACATTTAATCTCAGAGTTTGGACTTTCTTGCAATTCTGAATTTATATCTTGAAATTCAGAAATTGTTTTTGTTACATTTCAAGACTTTTGAAATAAACTTTTGTATTCCATGGCAAAAACAAGCTCCAGTATGGCCTTATAAATATAATATGAAGAAAAGAAAAGAAGTGCATGATCCCGCAATATGACAGACTGACCTGTAGAAGGCGCTCTACTGTACATCGCTTATGTCTCTGCTCGGAATACTCGCTCTTTCCACAGCACGTTGTCTTTGCGGCCTCGACTTCCTTTTCTGTGCAGATTTCATGGCGATTGATAGCGGGGAATAGTTGATTCACCTACCGTGACCACACTGACCCGTACATCAATCTCCAGAGACGCTTTTTCGGGTGAGTGGGGTGCGTTACCCTGCTTCTGGATTATATTTGACAAATTACGCACCTCAGACTCTCGATTGTGTGTGCCGTGAGACTCCAGTGTGTTATTATGACTGTATCTCTCACACTCTCTCTCTCTCTGTGTGTGTTTAATGTTTGGTAGCTCAGTTAGCAACCACTCTAAGCGCCTTTCTCAGTGTGTACATTCAAAGTCAGAGAAACGACGCTATCAGAGACGAATATAGTTATAAAAGCGATTCAAAACCACAAATAAGCTCTTGTGTTTTCCTTTGCGTGTTTTGTGTAACGTTACTGGATTCGGAGGTTAATTGTGTGGTCATTTGCATTGTGTCTTGCTGCATGTGCTAATTAGCTAGCTCAGCGCTAATTTGAGAACTTGAAGCGAGCGAGGGACGCGACAAAACTTCAACGCACCGGGTAAAATCATCGAAACCGCAAGTTTTTTCCCGTTAAACGCGATTGTTTGAGACCGCAGCCGTTGGTCTCGCGCTCACTGACTTGTCCGCGCGCAGTCTCGCGACCGAGACGCGGCGACGACGCTTGTCAGGATTTATGGATATTTAACCCAATTTATGTGCTCTTCTGTAGTTTTTCCTGTCTTGAACTACTCTACACAGTCACAGGTTTGTTCATTGAGCCTCATGAGAGAGAACTAACTAAGCGAATTGAGACTGAAGTAAATAATCACGAAGTTTCAACTGAGCGCTCAAAACAAGGTGACGTGCTAAATAATTTTGTTGCTGAAAACGCGCTCATTCGTTCGTTTACGGTTATTTTTAGCGAAATGGTCTTTAAGAAGCGAGTTTAAAAAGGTTTATGCTAGTGGTGTTAATGCTAGTGGACATATATGGGCCTTTATCCTCTTTCAAACGCCACAATATATTATCAGTATCTTAAATAATGGGTAAAAATGACAGTTTTCTACGCTCTATCCATAACTAATGCTTGTTTGATGTTCTCCCCTACAGCTGCCATTATAAAGACCGTGACGTCAGCGGAGTAGTGTATTGGCTTTGACATCATCAGGTGGGTAGTTTCATTTGACATTTTCCCAGCACTATTTTTAAGAATCAAGTCATTTATGTGGTTGAAGCCTCACTGTGAAACATTTCTAGACTAAATAGTCAAAGGTATTTTACACCAGGTAAAATGCATGACATTTTTATCTTTGCACGTTTTCCCCATGGTGTGAATAGGTTGTCCAAGTGCTTTTGCTCTATCTTAACCTGTGAAATTGATCTTCACAGCTATTTTTAGGATTTGGGTGGTTTCTGGGCTGAACGCTGTGCTGTGCCCTCTCTCTCCCTCATCGTGTTGTGGCCGTAGCTGGTCTTACCGAAGAACTGCCAGTCGATGGCTCTGATGGACAAACACAAAGTGAAGCGGCAGAGACTGGACCGCATCTGTGAAGGTAAGATGAAGAAAACACATTAAAGATGGACAATATGTGTCCTATTGAATTTCAACAACCCAAATCTTTTAAATTCAGCACAAAATGACGTTTGCACCCACTTTATGTCCATAATGTGACATGTGAAATGAGTTGCTCAACGGGGTGTCCGCGGGGTTGGAAAAAGTATTAAAAGGTACACGATGGTAAAAGGTCAAAGTTTCACATGGCGCAATTGGAAATTTATTTCCCGCTGTGTGTGAATTGTGTTAAAAAAAAGTTGCCTTATCTTCTCTGTAAAGCGTTCCCCACATTCAGCTGACATAACCACACTTTCAATAAATGAAGAATTCTATCCTAAAAAAAACTATTTGTTGACACAAATTTATGCGATGGGATAACCACACAATGTGTACACGTCTGCTAATGACACATCACTTTAATTAATGGTTAAAACAACTGATCTGTCCTCATGGGACTTCTGAATCGGTAAAACAATATGGTTCCATTTATTAAAATCTTGTTAACTACATGAACTATTAATAAACAGCACGTCTACAGCATTAATGAATGTTTCTTAATGTTAATTTCACCATTTACTTGCCTACATTATTGAAATCAAAAGTTGTATTTGTTTATATTAATGCATTGTGAAGCAACATGAACAAACAATTCATGTATGTTGTAAACCATGTAGTATTTTCAGGTTATTTTTATTATAATGCGTAGAAACTAGGGTTGGGTATCGAGAATCGAGTATCGATTGGAACCGGGACTAACTTTTCGTTTTTCCCGGAATCGTTCAAAAGTTAAAATTTCGATTCCTAGTTTCGACATTCACAGTCCGCCGAGCGGAAGAAGAAACCGCTGAACAACACCAACGAAGAAGCATCTACCGAAGTGTTGGCATAACCACGCGAGTCGAACATGAGTACCTTACGTCGGCGATCCAAAGTGTGGGCTTCACTTTTCTAAAAATAACAAAATCTCGGCAAAATGCAAAATTTGTGACAAAAGGAGTATTTTTACAGACGGAGTATTTTCTTCAGAAAGGATTATTTCCTCCAGAAAGGCCGTTGGTTAGCAAGGTTAGCTAAACTTTTTTGACTCTGCCTCTTAGAAGAATCGGAATCGCGAATTGTTAGGAACCGGAATCGAAACAAGGAATCGGAATCGGAATCAGAATCGTTCAAATTCAAACGATACCCAACCCTAGTAGAAACCTTGCCAAAAAACTTGAAAAATAATTTAGTTTAGACTGGAGTGAGTCGAAACCAGAAAAAAAAGTGCAAAGCAAGTTATCTAGCATCTATTTATTTATTTTATTCTTTTAATCTGGCAGCTAATTCTATTCAATTTTACAGTATATGGTAAAACAAATTAGACTTAGTTAAAATAAACTTTTTAATGCTTTGTTTTTATTTTACATTTTGAAATTAATATGATTATATACCTAAACCATTATCAGGTCCTGCAAAGAAGGATTTTGTTACAAAGCTATGAAATCAAGTGGTAAAATCAAAGCTTTAAAAAAAAAAACGAGGGCAAGAAAGGATAAGTGTCTGTCGGCCACCACCGAAGAACAAGGAAAAACCTTGGACATTATGCGTAAATGCAAGTTTTTGAAGATATTTCATTACGTTACATTTCCCTTTACGTCACTACAGTTGCACCTTGAAGTCGTGCTGGTATTAAAAAAATATTGTGACGGTATTAAAGTATATTCAATTAATTTGAAGTATCTGTATATACCCTGTTCAAGGACATCGTTTAGGGTGGGACTGGAATTGATCAGGTTATGAGAAGCAGTCCACAGACACCTATTGGGCGTAAAAAAAAAAATTGTTTGTTTCCGGTTTCCGACCGACCCTGTCAATTTATGTGCGACCCAAAATTATTTTATGAGCTTGGGGAAGAAATAATAAAAATTAAATAAATACACAAATAAAAAAATTTGAGGCGAACTATAAATTTACGTTTTTGTACAGCTCCGTCTTTTTATAGCACGCGATGCAAGATGCATCTTGTCCTCCAGCAATCTATTAACAAACGAGGCAGATATCGTTCGTCAAACTGAACTTTAATACTGTACATACTATACAAGTCTTTTTTTTTGTTGTAATTTAGGATATTTTTATTCATATTCGCACACATACAAATACATGCATTCATAGGCATGTACACACCACATACTAATACCTCCATCCGCCTAGTTTTATTAAAAATCATCCCAAAAATTCCAATCATGATCCCAATCCCATCTTCTGCTGTCTATCACTTCTTTCGCCATGTATTTGTTCGTTTCTTTCATTATTTTATGCAATCCAAAACACTCTAACCTGCCGCGGTTCGTATCTCCAGAGCCCGTCTAACTTGTCCGCTTTTCCGGGACAAATGGATTTTTGAAGGACAAGTAAAAGAGAATTTTACTCGCCCCAACGGACAAGTAGCCCGATTAGAACATCAATAACAAACAAAAAAATAACTAGGGAATCACTAAACCGAGAGAATGATTCTGATTGTATTACATTTATTGCAAGTTGCGATCGATTGTGGATAATAAATGTAGCAGGCAGCAGCTACTGTATTACTGATGGTAAATTTGCGCTGTTGACGCTCGCGCAGAGAAATCTACACCCATGAGCGGAGCACACACACACACACAGTTAACAACATACTCTGCCTATAAAAAATCTAAATGTGGAGTTTTTATATTTTAACATATGTTAAGCACTAAGCAGCCTCAATTATTTTTCCTGAATACCATCATGATTGAAAAAGTGACATTGATTTCCTACAACAGTTCAATAAACAGTTAAGATTAAGTCACTTACTGTTTATAAGCAATATTGGGTGTTTTTGTTCCATTTCAGCAGCGAAAATAGTTCCAAAGAAAAGTCACAGCAGAACCACGACGAATCTCACAGGAACTCATCCTGTTTTCATTACTGAATGATTCAGCATTTTGAACGAATCGGTTGAGTCAAAGATTCAATGACCCATTCATAAACATCAACATCTGTCTCATTCTTGAATGAATCAACCGTTTGAACGAATCGTTTGAATTAATGAATCAATAACTCACTCATTAATACGGCCACCTGCCGCCACCTATTGGCAGTTTAGTGTTATGTTTATAAGTAGCCTAGTATAATTCTTTCCAATATTTCTTATTTGCACATTTAAATCAATTTCATAACATTATTTTATGAAATTTTAATTTTTCATTGTAGATTTAATTTGATCAGCCCTACCTAGGGTAACAGTATGCTTCATCTTTTATTTTAAATTCCTAAATTTGATCAATAAATTCAATTATTTAGAATAATAAGACACTATAGGGCATTTAATAATATTGGTAGAGGAGACGCTCTTAAAGGTGCAGATATTACAATATGCCTTTTTAAATATCAAAGCTGATTGAACACTGATGAGAATATTGCTTCAGTATAAAAAATAAATAAATTTAAAAAATCCGGACAAGCAACTTTTTACTCAGACAAGTGATTGACAGATTTACTTACTTGTCTGGAGGACAAGCACGTGAAAAGGCTTGAGGGGATAGTTCACTTTGATATTTTTAGTTTTGACCAAAAAATATCAAAATTGAAAATACTGCAGAAACAAAAACACCTACATCTATCCCTTGAGGTAAGCTAAAACATATCAAAAATAATTTTGTGAACTATCCCTTGAATTTCCTACCCATCCCTTGCTGCCACTGAAAAAAAAAAAAAAAAAAAAAAAAAAAAAAAAAAAAATTTCCCTACCGACCCATGACCTCAACTGACAACCAACCGGAACCAAACTTTTTTTTTTTTTAGGCCTTGGTTAAATTAAGTCAAGTTATTAGGTTTTGATGAAAAAAAAGTTTTTATCTCTTTGACATTATGTGCACTGATGAATTCTTCACAATAAGACTATGAAAATTGGTATATTTTGATTTCATGTTGACTTTAAGTGAATCCTTGCATCCACCACCAGATACACAGGCCTGATATGCATTGCATTTTATGTCTTGAGCTGAACTTCAAAAAGTGATTTTATATTTTACCTTGTAATTAAATCTAGATTTGACGCTGTGGTTAGTCGGATTTGCATTTGCTTTAATAATTGGGTGGTTATGGATTGACCTAAACGTATTGTCCTAATGTTTATAGAGAAGTGATTTATGTATTATTTGTGTCAGTGTAAACCTTGAGTGATTCATCTGGCACTGGCATTGTGTCAGTGTACTATGTGAACTAACAATTATTGAGAAAGGGATGGGTGATGATATGGTTGTTTCGTGAATGTTTGTGTGGACGGTGATGTAGTTGTTGGACAGTTAATGCTCTGTTCTCTTATCTTTTCTCTTTCCTGTTTGTGCAGGGCGGCACAGACACTCAACTACTGTTATTAAAAACAGTGCCTGTGTGTTCTTTATTATAGAGTACATTACAACTGAATGAATGAAACTCCTGTCCATTTTCATAAAATCTAGAGAAAGCTATTTCTTTAGATTTGGTGAACATAGTGCCATCCTTTAAAGTCCCCATGAAATCAAAATATATATATTTTTTGGGTTTTAGTATAAATTTGTTAGCCTTACTGTTATCTATTCTACAATATAAGCTAGTGTGCTCCAAAGCAATGAAAACATTCGCATTCGGAAGTTACAAGCATTTAAAACCTAGTCTCTCACTCGGCCAATATGGATCAATGATTTTGATAACGTCACTGCACTTCATCTTCTCATCTGATTTTCTGTCCAGTCCAATGCTCTCTAGAATTTGACGCTGCGGCTAAAATCCGTCCCTTGCTCACACATTTACATTTTTTTCTTTTTTATATAATGGTGAATGGCACATGATGGGGACTATATAGGGGACACAGAACAATTCAGACAGTGTAAATATGCTTTCCCAGGTGAAAAAGACAGACTATTAAATGTATTAAATTTACTTGAGTATGTTTTTAGCACTATACGCAGACTGTCAGGACGAGCATTCATGCAAAATGAAAATACTTGAAACCCTTACAGATAAGGATATAAATAACCATAAAATTAAAGTTTTGCACTAAAGAAAACATATCCCACATGAAGTAGCGCACGCATCTATCAAAGCGTCTGACAGGGCTAGCCATTTTAATGCATTAGCTTGAAGTTTTAAAAAAAATCATGTTTTGGGCAGCTTGGATCCAGTACCTTTCCAGGAGCAGCTCACTCTGTTTCTTCCACTATTTTAAAATGCATTTTGTCCAAAGAAATTCATTATTCGTTGCTGTAATTTGAGACTACTTGCGGAAGTGGGCAGACACTACTAATCGATAATGAAATTCGTTGTGGATTTACGTTATTGCTTAGTTGTTGCATCACTACCGCCCTATCTACCTTTTTCTTTTGAAATTACATCAACACATTTAACCCTCATCCTTCTCCTGAAATATTTCTGAGAAAAATTGAGTCTTCACCGGAAGGGGTCCAAACCCCAGGGGCCGGTTGCACCAGCTTTGTGTAAGTTACAACTTAGCCTAGTTTTGAGTAAATGGGCACCGACCGAGTTACAACTTGCGCAATATTTTTACTTTGCACCATTACAACTTAGTTTAAACGTAACTCTACGTTCCAACTAAATATTTATGGCAGGCAGTCTCCAATCAGGAATAATGGTTGGAATAAAATATCAGATAGATGAACTGCATCAATAAGCTCTTCTTTTACCTGACAGACTTTAATTCTTTAGACATATGATAATGCTGACATTTACACTCGCTTACATTTTAAGAGAGAGAACATTATGTGAAAAGATTACTTTAACAGCTCTTTATTACCTAACCTGTCCTAAACAGCGCCTCTGTGTGCATCGGTCCATGTTGTGCATGTCAAATATCAGTCATAATCAATAAATGTAATTTTGTATCAATATTTATTGATCCTTTTTAATTAAATTTCAAATACAGTTTCTGAATGTTATTTATGTATAAAAACACTTATTTACTATTCATGATCAAGTATCGTATTGAATGGAAACTTATTTTTACTGTTAGTATCATGAGGTGAGGCAAAAAAAAAAATTAGAATAAAGGATAAATTTAAATTCTCGGCTTTTTATTACAACTTCAGCTCATGTATTTGAAGGCTGCTATTGGTTCATCAAGGCTGAACGTCATATGCAACTACGCATTACTTTACGACCTACTTGCTCACTTGCTCACTCGTTCTACCTTACGAACAAATAGTGCTATGGAATAAAGTACAGAGTTAGTTACAAACTAGCTAGTAGTTACTGAGCCTCTAGTGTGGACTTTGCGTTATAATTTAAGAAAGAACTCATGAGTGGCTGGTGCAACCCTACCCAGGACAGGACTTTTTTTGCACGTTAGCACACATGCAGCACGAAAACACAAACACACACAAAAAAATTAATGGATTCTTGGAGTTTTGTGGTTGAAATTTAAAAAAAGGTAACAACAAATACTTCCATTGTGGGTCAGTTTGACCCCCATAGGAATGAATGGAATGCGAAGAATTCCAAAACTTTACCAAAAAAATTATTTTCTAATGTCTACGTGTTTATCTGAATGCGTACTGAATAAACTGACTTTAGGACCCAGCGGAACAGCTCATTTGCTCCATATAGAGATATAAGACCATCTCATGGTATATAATTTTTTCCACAAGAGGTCGGCAAAGAAACCCAATGTAGGATTTTTTTTGAGCTGAATTAAAAGGTTTATGAATTATTTTGAATTTAAATAATTCAATTTATGAGTTATTTTGAATTTAAGTTAAAAGAATGTGAGGAATGTTATTATTTATTGATCAAATCTAGTAATTTAAAGGTGAATAAAATATAAATAAATTTCCCAAAAATTGCATTAAAAAAATAGAATAAATATTATCAAAATTAAATAAAATAAGCTTTCTGGACAAAAAAAAAATGTAAGAATAATTTTAGGGCTTCAGGTCATTTTGACCCCCGAGGGAAGGATTAGTTAAAGAACGCGAGGGCCACGTAGACGTTATATAAATGAGTCGGTGTGCTGTATATTGCAGTCCCTTTTATTTTTTTGGCTCAACATCAAAGACTCTGATAGCTCACAAAATGTAGATGTTGAATATTAGAGCTGCTCGCTAAAATTTTAATAGATCCTAATTTATGTACCTGGTGTTTAATGGGTTTTTAGTTGTGTGATCGTGTCAGTGAAATAAATGTGCTGTATCTATTTGGCATTACATCAAGATAAGTATGAATATTTAGGTGAACTCTATGTAATTTTCCATCAATTTGCAAGACAGTTCGGTAACCTTCTTGCTACACTGCATGTTGTTAATATTTAGGTCTGTATTTGCATGGCATGTGATTTGAATCTTGAATCTTTATGTAAATGTCATCAAGGTTACCTGTTAAATATGGGGAAATCTTTTTGCAGGCTGTATTTTCTTTTTTTTTTTTTTTTGTCTGCATGAAATAAAATTTCACTCTTTTTATTTTCTAAATACATTTTAAGGTTCATAAATGATTCATCCATGCATATGTTTTTAATCACAATGTCATAAATGGATCTTCCGGTGTAAACGACAGACTTTTGTCTGGAAATGCTCCAATATTTTAGTCACTTAAACTCGTCCCTGGCTGCAAGCTCATGTTTTGCCTCGACTTTTGACTGGAACCACATCTCAAAATCCAGAGTGAAAAACCGATGCATAGAACAAAGTACACAGCCTACTTTTTTGTGATTATCTTTTACTCTGATATGATACAATAGGGAAGAAAATATATTTTGCTGCTTCCATTACATTATATAGATTATATAGATTTTTAAATAGATTGGACTCTGTTTTTATTGTGGGTACTATCTTAAAGTAAAAAGGCCTTAAGCTACGCTGTTTAAATATGAGGAAAGTCAAACTTTTATTGATATTGGTTTCTTAAAGGGATAGTTCACCAAAAATGAAAATTCTGTCATTTACATACTCTCATGTTGTTCCCAATCTGTATGCAGTTTTCTTCTGATGAACACAAAAGATTATATTGTAAAGAATGTCAGTATCTAGACAGTTGACAAACGATGACACCCATTGACTTCCGTATGAGGGGAAAAAATACTATAGAAGTCAGTGGGTGTCGTCAAATGTTTGGTTACCAACATTCTTTAAAATATCTTTTGTGTTCAATAAAAACTCAAAACAGGTTTGGAACAACATCTTTTTGGGTGAACTATCCTTTTAACATTTTTTTTAACAATGCTTTAGTAATTCCACATTGCCCTAAGGTCATTCCAGAACAAAATAAAAAATGAAACCAGTTCTTCTGAATAAAAAAAAAATGTAAAAATGGTTCTCAATTTCCAATATGTCTCACATTGTGCCCTTTGTAATGACAATGTTAACCCTATATCACAGCCTCTTGCACTTTAATTGCTTAATTGTGACTTAAATGGGGATTCATTTACGGAGCGTGTCGTGTCTAGTTGGCAGCTTCACTCTCATCAGCAGTTGCCTCGGGTCAAACCTTTTAATTTAGCAAAGCAAGTTGTTTTACTTGCAGATAACCTATGAGAAAGCTGCTGTCATCAGCTCAGGCAGTGTGAAAATTTCCTCATATTTCAGCCCAGTTTTATGGCCACAGCTGCAGATGGCAGTGATATTTATCCAAGTGACAGCAGAAGAGAGAGCCAGGGGGCGGGAGGAGAGGATAACGGAGGCGTTTCTTTGGAAGAGCGAGGTCATGTTGATGCGAGCAGAACAAGACTCTGTCTCTTTAAAAAACAACAACTGCCTAACTGCCTCTAGCGCTGCTTGTCAATGCCGTGGAGCTTTGTGCTGGTTGGCCGGCACTCGAAACCCAGGCCTCTGATTGGACGGTCACCGTGGGGGAGGGGCCAGTGTGGATGACATGGGAGATGGGTGTCTGCCAGGCAAAAACAGCCTGACACTGATTGTAAAGGGTGGAGAGAGAGCGATAGAAGGAGAGGAGGGGAGAGAAGACAGGCGCGTGGATTTCATGATGCAAGGTTTGGACCTACGTGTACCTGTTTGATGTTGTGTGTATATGTGTGTGAGTCGCCTTGAAGATGCAGTGTGAGTAATTCACATGGGTGTGGTGACAGCAGCGGGCGTAATTTTCCTTTTTGCAGCTTACACTGCATGTCCTTGCAGCTTGAGCAAGAGTGTGTGTGTGTGTGTGTGTGTGTTGGCCAAGCAGGAGGCAGGGTGTGGTGCAGCTGTATTATCATCCACCCACCCTTCCCCCCCTCTCCTTGAGACCGTGTGTATGTGAGGACCATGTGGGGGGTGAAATGGCGAGGGAGGGAGAGCGAGAGAAGGTTTGGGAAGGGGGTGAAGTAGAGAAATGAGCGCTGAATGAATGGCATTGTTTGCATGGCCATGCTTGTGTTGCGGCCCTCTCTCTTTCTCATGCAGCCTGGCTCAGACTCAACACACGGCATCTGTGCTCTCGTCGGCGCTCGAGCCGTGACCCTACAGAAATAAGTGTTTGCATTGTTCCTCGCGAGAGCACCGCGGACCCTGAATTCTGCCGCTCAGCCATTTTGCATCTTTCTTGTTTTATATGTTATGTTTATTCCACTCCAAGAACGCTCGGCGGAAAAGCACACACTGCGTGATGTCAGTACAAAGCATTGATTTGGAGGGAAAGAGTGCAAATATTTGTCTTTAATGACTCGTCATGGAGCTCTCCTTAATCATTAGCTGTGCACAGGAGTGTGATAGCATGAGTGTGCGTGTTGGCGTCTTACCCCACCCCCATCTCAGCCGCCAGTGCAGCAACACCTGTCAGTGATGGAAGGGGGGCGTTGGGTTTTAAAATCATGGCTGTTCTGATTTACATGAGCATCGTTCTGTAGAAATAGGTTTGGGGGTGTTGTGAGTTCTTGGATGAACGGTTTAACACCCTTTTCCCTCCACAGCTGTTCCTAGACGAGTGTGATGATGAGATCGTATATGACGAGCAAAATCTCACACCTTGTTATTCGATACTTCTGGCATTACACTGCATTCCCTGAACTGCATCTCTTAATTTCTCTTAAAATGGGCAGATTTAGTGATGCCACATTGAATTTTGCCATTTGTAACTATTTACGTAATGCAGTTTGATGATCGTGGTACACAGAACACCCTGAAGCATGATGGGAATCTGCTGATACAGATCAATTAAGTTCTCCTCTTGCATCCTTTCCGGTCTCGTCCCAAGAAGCGTACTTTTCAGGAATTCGTCCCAGGCTGGATTTGTTTTTTGCCTTTGCTCAAAAATGTCCTTCCTGTAGTTGTTCTGCATTTGGCTGTAGCAGGCAGAAGTTCCTCTTTGTCTGATATGTCAGCTTTTTACCCTGCTAATTTAAAAAAAGTGCTGTGATTAAGATATGAACAGAAAGTTACATCTCTGCTCCTTTTTTTACAGTCAGTTGTGATGCTGTTAAGCTAAAATATTTGCTTTAAGTCTGCCCCTATCATGTGCCGTCTGCAGTAAATGCAGCGCTGATGGCGGTCTATGACTTAGAACTTAGGTTCTGTAGGACCATGACCAATCATCTTTAATTTGGCATTTTGCCTTGTCATGATGCTGTATTGCATTTGTCACAGCATCTTTGTACTGTCTCCGTCCTCTGTGTTTACCGTTAGCATGACTGCACCTCACAATTCAATCTAAAATAAAGTGTGTGCTGAGGTGCATTTGTAAGTGACTGGTTTTTACTAGGCACGGTCAAATCTAAATGTATTTAAAATGGACCATTAGACACTTGATGAAATATGGGATGTAAGCTCAGACCTTCAATACGGTAATGAATAGATAGGTAGCAAAATGAATGTGCTAAATAACTATAAAGTTATTGTACAACCTTCATGGTCTTTCCTGAAAACCGGGATCTTAACCGTATGTTCACACCGCCGCCAGCGAGAGCGGCAAAATTTGCTCTCGGCGCCGTGGAAAGATTCGTGAACGCTCTGATGCTCTGACGTAGATCAAATGCGTTATCGTTTTTTAAAACTGTATTTAAACGGGCCGCAAAGCAAACAAGCATGTCGATTGTTATTTTTTGCAGAAAATTGATCGATGGAAAGTACTTGACAACTATAGTGACATGTTTTCTAATGAAATAAATTAAAAGCCATTTGTGTGGTGTGGCTTTTGTGTTCATGGTTAAGTGCTATTATTATTTACATTCCCACTGAAAAAGTCAAATTCAAATGATCAACCTCCTCTATTTTGCTTGGGAACTAATGCGGTCGGAAGCAAAGTTTACAGGACTGAGTTCTCTGGAATTCTCTCAAAATGAGCTCTTCTACATTCCGATTGGTTTCCACCAAACCTCGTCATTTTCTTATTACCATAAAGTTGACCAGATTTCAACTCTCTTCGCCGCTCTTACCGTCCAAGACGCGCCGCCCTCGCCGGATCTTGCCACCGGCTCTCATTGAAAATGAATGACTTCCGGCCACTTTGACGCTCTCGCCGGCGGCGGTGTGAACGTACAGTAAGATGTGACTATAAGAGCACACTATAACTCACTGCAAGAATTTGTTTTAAAGGACAAGTTCGGTAGCATAGGTGGTAGCATAGGTGCACTGGAACAATCATTCATAAATACACATAACTTTAGTTTACAAAGACTTGAAACTCAAGAGTGGTCTGGGGTGTTCACTGATATGCTCACACAAAAATCGCCTCAAAAGATGCTTTCCAACAGGTGTTTTACCATTCGTTATAAAACTGTAGACCTATTTTTCCAAACGCCTCACAGCCGGACATTCTTCCTTTGAGAGCTTGAATAGTAGACAATCCAGCCCAGTTGGTGGCGATAATGCACCTTTGCCAAATGCAAGCAAACCACTTGTATACACGTGACCTATGCATGTGACTGCATAAACTACAGAAAGAATACAAACAGGCTCATTTCCATTTCCAGGCGGCGGAGTAAAAACGTACATCACAGAACATACAATACAAGTCAATGGAGTTGTACAAAAACTACGATAAAACCTGTTGGAAAGCATCTTTTGCAGCGATTTTTGTGTGAGCATATCAGTGAACACCCCAGACCACTCGGTGAGTTTCACGTCTTTGTAAACTAAAGTTTTATGCTTTTAATGAATGATTGTTCCAGTGCACCTATGCTACCATTATAAAGGTGGGGAGGTGCTACCACAGAAACCGAAAATTTTCGTGACGGCAGCATTTGTCTAAAAAAACATCCCTAACCATTCTTTATAATCAGAAATGATCTTAAAACAGGGCTTTAATTGTAAAATACCAAACTTGTCCTTTAAAACAAATTTAAAGTGTAACTGCTTGAAATGTGTTTTTATTTTTTTTATTTTTTACAATTAAGATTTAACTAACAGTTAAATTGAATGTACTGACTGTTGATTGTTAAATAAATTTAGACCTCACTGTTTATTATTTTAGTGAAATCACTTTCTATAAATAGGGATGTGTGCAACTACTTGTACTAAACTGCAGCTAGATGGAGTGCAATGGACAAGAATGTAGGGCTCTCAAAAGTTAAACTATATTGAACGTTTAAGGGTTAGTCCACCTTCAAATTACAAATTCTCACACAAATTACTACAAACATTTATGACAGACATTCTTCTATGGATCACAAAAGAAGACATTTTGAAAAATGTCTGGTTTTTGACCATACAATGAAAGTCAATGGTGACCAAAACTGTTGTGTTATCGTCATTCTTCAAACTATCTTATTTTATGTACCACAGAAGAAAGGAAATTAAGGATGACATGTGGGTGTGTAAATAATGACAATTTTCATTTTTGGGTGAACTATCACTTCAGTTTTCATTAAAATAAGTAATGCATATGTATGGCTCCATGCAGGATTTACTGTGCACTTTGGGGTGGGGGTGGGAGCTTGTTTTCCTGTTCCCATCCCGTCTATTACATGTAAACATTTCTGTCTTTGATG
The DNA here is from genome assembly GCF_016745375.1 of Pimephales promelas. Next base: position 18,166,820 of record NW_024121543.1, on the reverse strand, counting down.
TATAGCGATGGTTTAGCAGTATGGGGACAAAGATAATTTGGCTTCCAGTCTGCTGAATGTAGGTCATTATGAGTCATGTGAAGACTCCCTGCCCCCTTTCCTCATCTCCTTCCCTCCCTCTGTCCCCTGCTCACACTTTCGTTTGTCAGGTTGGGGGGAGGTTGGGTTGGACCCTGGAGTTGTTAGCTGTTGTCTTACCCCATAATGGTAACAATCATAAAATAGTTTCCTGGAATTTATCTGACCACTAACATTCAAAACATGATAAATCACTTCTGGCTTTGTAATAGTTCGGTGTCATTTGATATGGACGTTTTGTTGGCGGAAATCATCCGTAATCTGCTTGGTAAAAAGAAATGCCGATGGTCTTGAAAGGCTTGAGAATATTTGGTTTTGCTTCTCATAATGACTCAAAATGATTGCAAATTCTCATTTTAAGGATGTTTTTACTGGATTAATTTATTTAATGCTGGTTAATCTGATGTAATGAACGTTGGAGTAAATGTCATCTTGGTTGCAAACGATGGCAGATGCTGCTGTTTATTAACATGACTAGTATTCTGGGGATGCTCCGATCAGGATTTTTTTGCAAACCGATACAGATTACAGGTTTTTATGAGAGCTCTGGCTTTTTAAAGAGCTTACAAGACTTAATGTCAAACTGAACATAATTATAACCCATATAACGTGTAATTAAACATTGTCCAATATGTGACTGAGGACAAACAAAAAGAAATGCTGCAACTACAAAATGGGTTTTCTGATCAGGAACGTTATTCCCCAAGTTCTGAGTATTTCTTCCTTCCTACGTCCTACTTAAGTAGGCCTTATTCTCTTTATAAATTCTAGCTTTTCTGTATTTTGGGAATATAGTCTATCTATTCCTCTTTTCATCCATAATGCATGCGGCTGTACTGAATCGAAATACAGCATAAATTGCATAGAGTAATCAAATGCACTGTACAAAACTGCATAATCTTCACAAAAGGGATTTAGTTGAGAGCATTGAGATGTTTGATTAACATGAATGGCAAGAACGGCAGCATCTTCTTTATTAGCCTGCTTTCACTTCAACACAGAATACACTGTTTATGTTTAGGGCCCTATGATTTCCACGATCATTGAATTGGGGACGGAATTGGCAAATTAACACGGAATTTAGTGTTAACACGGAATTTCATGGAATTTTACATATTTGGTTTGAAATTCTGTTTTTGTGTGGGAGAAGAACGTATGTCTGGTGAAAATACAGACCGGGTGACGTAAAACTGGGCGACACCCATCATTTCAGCTCCAATGACAATCAAAACAATGAAAGCATGGCGAAGGAAGCGGCTCTCCACAGCTCTGCTTTTGTCGGCAAAAAGTTAAGTAACTCAACGCTATTAGTTGTCAGTGCCGAGCAGTTCGCATGTGGCTTATGCAGTGTTTCCCACACATTGACTTATTCGCGGCCACAATATCAACTCCGGCCGCCACATTAAACGTTTCGTTCATTTTTAAACACTATTTAAAACACGCAACGTATTCTTTCAGTTGCAATTCCTTTCACCGCTCTCCCTCTGTCTCCATCACTCAAGCGTCTCTCTTACATACACACACACACACACACAAACGTGCACACTGCGTCTGTCTATGAGGCGCCGGACTGGACAGAAGTGAAGCGAACTCCGTGAGTGACACTGGGCGTGGGAGAGACAGAGGGTGACTACTCAAACTTGTATAAACTAATATAATTCATTTTATTGGACATAGGGATGCACCGATACCGATACCGGTATCTGGTATCGGCCTCGATACCACATTTTCTAAAGTACTCGTTCTCGGTAAAAGTCCCCCGATACCGGGGACCGATACCATGTTCTGAGAAATGGGTTAATCACAGGCGCCGAGTGCCCACCCCCAGGCTCCGGCTGCAGCTCAGAGCGGGGAGATGGGGAGACATGTCAGCCGTGTGGAACAGTGATGCGCGGGTCAATGTATAAACAACCCGCACACTACCAACGTTTTCAACTACCCGCCCGCTACTCGGACCGCAAAAAAGTAAGAAAATATTGTACCCGACCATCTTCCTGACCGTATTTTTTAAAAGTAGTACATGCTCATCGTAGCGTCATTGGGCCATAAACGTGTAACAACACAGCATCGCAAGAAGACGTAGCCTGCATATAACAAAGGCAGCACTTTGGTCATCATCTTTCATTATTTCGGTAAATGTCTCCCAGACTTACTCTTTCTATTTGTGTATTTGCGGAGCTTCCACTACCCAGTCTTCACCTTTTCTCTTGCCGCCTCCATCTCTCTGCAGACAAGTGATCATAGACATGGCCGGTTCGTGAACGAATCGGTTCTTTTTAATGAACCGGTCGAACCAGTACGCTAAATCGAACTGAATCATTCGCATCAGTTCACGTCTTGCGTCAGTGCTGATCCACAAGTTACTACAGTTACTCACTTTCAGACATGCCTGACAGTCCCTCCGAGTTGAAATAAACCAATATCCCGAATTATATTTTACTCCAGTAACTCTAACAGTTCACTGAACTGAGACATGTTGTTGCCACAGCTGAGAGAAGTGATGAGCACGAGCAGCTGATACTGCGCATCCGCGTAGTAACGAATGATGCGCAGTAAGTAATAAATTCGGCCTATATATTTCATAGAAAATTGTATCTAGTACTATATAAATACAAAGGTTTAATTGGCATCTTTTTCCAAACGACCTGACCGACCGCGACCCGAATATCATTAAAAATATTTTTGGATGACCCGTAACCGCGGGTGACCCGCTCATTTTGGATCAACCCGTGCATCACTGGTGTGGAACAATTTCAAAGTGAATGGCTTTGGATTAGGAGAATAAGTTTACTTGTAGTCGCCAAGTTACTTATAGTCAGTTGAATGTCTGTTGGGGGACCAAATAAATAAAGTGTTATCAGATATTAAGCTGATCGTACTAATACGTCTACTAATACTCTAATGACAGTTAGTTGACATGTAATTGAAAAGTTACTTATAGTTAGTAAAGTGGACTATCGAAATAAAGTGTTACCCAAGTAATTTAATCAAGGACCTAAAAACCCGTATATAAAAATATTTAAATCATGTTTTTTTAAATTTTTTTATTAAGTACTCGGTATCGGCGAGTACTGAAATGCAAGTACTCGTACTCGTACTCGTTTTCCAAAAAAGTGGTATCGGTGCATCCCTAATTGGACAGTTTGAAAAGCTGAAAAGGCTACTGAGTAAATGTTACCTCAGTAAATTTAAGGTCATTCCTATTTTATTTATATACATTTTAATCATTAACTTTAAAAGCACACTTTTTACGACTAAATAACAGTCAAGGGTAAAAAAAAATGAATTCCCAAAATTAAAACGGAAAAAACGGAATTTGGGAAAAAATAAAACTGATTTCATAGGGCCCTATATGTTCACTTAAGACAAACAATAGGGGTGTTGAAATTAATTTCTATGATGCGTTGCGATGTGGATCGATTCGATTATAGCCTATTGACGTTTATGATGTCATTCATCACACACGTGTTTGTCTCATTAGCGTAACGTGGCAGAGGGAGGCAAAACACAAAAGCAAGTAATAAAAAAAGCATTTACAGCGTGTATGTGTGCGTGAGCTTGTGCTTGTACGTGTGTGTCGTGTGAGCATTATTGTAACTTGAGTACACTAGACAGTTTCATGTGTTTTTAGTATTTACATGTGTTTAGTTGTAAATGCTCCTGTTGTCTGCCGTGTTCAGGCTTAAGTTTTGTGTGACTACATTCAGGAAGTGTACTTGGAGCAGATAAAATAAAAAGGAGTTCATATATCATGATATCGAATCGTTGGCATTATAGACATAATCGAATTAAATCGTGAGAGCAGTGATGATTTACACCCCTAATAAATGTCTGTGTACTCGCAAAGATGGGCATTTTGTCATGCGTGTGTGTATAAGTTACTTGAGAACACGTAATAACTCCACACTGGTGATCACATGACTGCGCCGCTCAAGTCTGATGTTATCAATTTGCTATTGGTTGGCGAGATCTCGACCTATTGTAGTGACTCCCGATCGAGTCAGAGTACTATTTTCGTCCAATACCGTTCTGTGTCCGATTGGTTGGAGCATCCCTACTAGTATCCTTAAGCTTTGGTGTTTGTTCTCATTGGCTGTTCGAGTTTAGGTGCTGCTTTACTGTACTTATTTAAAAATGTTTGCTTTTAGGTTCATGTAAAGGACATGTAGTGTTTGTGATGAGAATTGTGGTCATTTGATGATCAATTTGTCTTTCCATTACATGTAAGAAATGAGTAAGATGATCTTTGGTGTCATGCAGGTATTCGACCACCAATCCTCAATGGGCCCATGCACCCTCGTCCTCTGGTGGCTCTGCTGGATGGGCGGGACTGTACTGTGGAGATGCCCATCCTGAAGGACGTGGCCACCGTGGCCTTCTGTGATGCCCAGTCCACACAGGAGATCCACGAGAAGGTAATGTCACATAGTGGTCAACCGATACATCGCGACGGCTGATATATCGGCCGATATATTTGATCATTCTAGAAGAAAATTTCAAATGGCACTTAGAGGCTTTTGCATCTGAACTCTTCATATATATATATATATATATATATATATAGATAGATATATAAATAAATGAACAAAATAAAATAAATATTGGCTTTATATCGGCCACCCTGATCTCTCAGATTTCAGCATCGGCCATCAAAAAACCCATATCGGTCGACCACTAATGTCACATGTTGTGCCCATATCCAAGGCTTTTATACAGTCAGTATATAATGGATTTTTGTTCTGCTGCAGGTCCTAAATGAGGCTGTTGGTGCTTTGCTCTATCACACCATTACACTCTCGCGAGACGACCTGGACAAGTTTAAAGGTCTTCGGGTCATTGTGAGGATTGGCAGTGGATTTGACAATGTTGATATAAAAGCGGCTGCAGAGCTGGGTGAGTGTTGTTCCTGTGTTGTGAAATGATTATGTTTGATTGAATGAGTTTCAGTCAGACTGACCGTTTAAACTGGTTCTCCGTCTTAAACAGGTATAGCAGTGTGTAATGTGCCAGCCTCATCAGTGGAGGAGACGGCAGACACTTCCATGTGTCTAATTCTGAATCTGTATCGCCGCGTCACCTGGATGCATCAGGCATTGCGTGAGGGCACCCGTGCCTCCAGCGTGGAGCAGATCCGGGAGGTGGCTGGAGGCGCTGCGCGTATTCGAGGGGAAACGCTGGGCATCATCGGACTGGGTGAGTCCTGATCTGATTAAATCAGGGCTGGTGGGAAAACCAAGCCTTTTTGAATGAATCAGTTCTATTAAGGTGACCGCTGATGAGAGATCCAAAATCCCTTTTGTAAAAACCTATCTGTAGTATGTCAATAAAATGAAAAAAAGTATTTTGAACAAGGCTTTATCCAATTTTAGGATTTCTGTTCTGGAATTGTATGCAAATTAGTGCATGTTAATGTATATCATGCTTAACTTGCATTAGGGCTGCACAACATTGAAGAAAATAAGCTGCCTTTCAGACAGCATGCAATCCCAAATTCAGTTCTCTTTCGCAGATTATTGTGCTTTAATGGTCAAAAATAACGTCCTGGAGAGTACTCAAAGTAAACAGTTGTTTATGTTTTTATTGAACAAAAACAGTTGAGAAAGATTTGGGATGGGTTCCAGTGTTCTTGGGTTCACGCACTGCAGGTCTTAAAGTGACAGCAGCCTAATATACCTGATACAGTCTGTTAATCAAACAATAAAAGAAAACGGAAGACCGGCCACTGCTTGACTGAATACCCTAACTATATTTATTAAAGGGGTCATATAATGCCATTTTTGTACAAGTTAATACGAATCTTTGGGGTCTAAATGAAAACTTTGTAATATACTTTTATTAAAAATTCTCATTAGTATTGTAAGAAAATACTTTTACCTGGTCAAAAACAGCTCTGTTTTCAGCACGCCGTTTCAGTGCATATGCCTTTAAATGATAATGAGCTTCGCTCACTCCGCCCCTCTGTTCTGCTGGCGTTGTCACACAACGCATGTGGACTGTTGCCTTGACAACAATTGAGGGTATATTTTGGAGAAAGAATGGTAGCGGGAGTCTCTGAGGACAAATCGCGATCGTATCAGTTTGAACCGGAGTCGGACCCGGAACAAGATGATGGCCGCAAAGAAGTTCGACAATTAAGGCTCGAACAGATTTGTGTGTACTGGGAGGGTAGAGTAGTGAGATGCGAACACTGTGTTTACTGATGTATAGGTTAGTTTGTTGACAGATTGATCAACTGAACAACTTTTTTTGCGATTTGCAAAGATTAATATAAAGATTAACAAAACTTTACACTCACTTCTTTTGGAGATGTAGGGACACAAAGTTGGTAAATTAATTTTTTTTTTTTTTCAGGAGCAGCTTCTTAGCAAAAGCAGCTTTATACTGATCCTCGTTTAATGCGCGCAAGTTTCTTCGTGCTTCATAGGTTGTTGTGTATGTGTGTGACGTCGTTGCCGTAAAGCATGTCCTGATTCTTGATTGATTTGTCGGGGGCACTCTCAAACTTGCGCTGGTGGTTTTTCCAGTGGCGTCTCCCCAAGCTTTACTACCAGGATGATTCGCCATACTATGAGTTTGTTTACCACCAAAATGACTTTGAAGCTAAGGTACAATTCTTGCATATCTTTCCTTTAAAGCTACAAAAGTTTTTCCATCAAGAGCAGTAAGTGATTTTCTCTTTCTATTGTAGTGTGATTTAACATTAAGCACTAAAGACAGAATCAGGTTTATAGGGATGCTGTCACTTTAAAAGCTGAACAAATCCAATATATTGCTACACACACTTTCGGTCTCAACTCTTTACTCCGCTTAAGACATGAATGTCATGAAGACATGAAACTATATATGTTTACATGAATACTCAGCAAGATTTGCTTTTCACACTTTTGTGTGTATTTGGCTATATAAGCTGTGGAAGAGAACTGAAATCAGGATTATGCGCTGTCTGAGATGTGTCTTCCTCTGCGTGTGAATACTTTGCTTATTGCGCCTAATAACATTTACCATGTCACACGTGTAACAGTATATTCTCTGCTATCTGCATCAACCTAAAACTTGGACTTTTAGTAATCTTTTGAAGTATTAAGATTAGTTATTGGAAGCCATTGCAACATGCACGTGATATTTTGATAATTTCTTTTTATTGTGCAGCCCTAATTTGCACATTTAAACAACATTTCAGAAAGCTTGTTGTATAAAACAAAATGTAATTCTTAATGTAAATTCAACTGGGGAAGTTTGTTTTTTTTCTTGCCTTAAAATGAAAATCAGTGAGTCAGATTTGAGATTAGTAATGTGGTCGAAACTGAGCTAAGACTGAAACGGTTTCTTATGATGGATGTTTTTAGGACGTGTGGGCCAGGCAGTTGCTCTGAGGGCAAAGGCTTTCGGGTTTGGAGTGATTTTCTATGACCCGTACCTGCCGGACGGGGTGGAGCGATCACTAGGGCTCCAGCGCATGGCGACACTACAGGACCTGCTCATCCACTCGGACTGCGTCTCGCTACACTGCAGCTTAAATGAACACAACCACCACCTCATCAATGACTTCACCATCAAACAGGTACAAATGCAGCTCTCCAGTAACACTCTTCTCGTTTAAAAGCACTGTTGAAGCCGTTTGGTTCTCTGACTGCTTTTGGTATGAACCTGGGTCTATTTGACATCAGAGTTTGATTAATTTGCTCTCTGTGAAAGCTGTTTCCTGAACTTGGGTTTATGCGATGGGTCCGCACCCCATTCTGGAAAATGAAGGACTGGAATATTCATCTTGTTCATGTGAACTCAAGTATGGCTCACAGTTGGTATGAAGGCAATCTGGCCTAATTTCCAGAAGTAAACTGCCTGTGTGTATTACACAATTATTCCCAAGATAAATGGTAAAAGGTTTACTCTTCCAGCACAACTGTGGTAGACACGCACATATTGTCATCTCTGTCTTAAGGAACCTAAAATTAGCAAAATACTGAAAGTGATTCGATCAAAAGTCATTACTAAGCTGTAGTTGCTGCTATTAAGTGAACACACTTTTTGAGTGCTAAATGGCATACTCTTGGGGAATATTGCAGAAAGCATGTTTAACTTACTGTCCCACAAACCCTGTAGTCTTGGTTGATTAACCCAAACCTTTCTTACTCGCGTATATCAGTTCCAAAGATCCATCATGATAAACACACAAAGACATTCTCAACAGCGTGCCAAATACAGGAGTCAACATGGAAATAGACACTTAATTTGAAGTGTGACATACTTTCTGTTTTTTGTTTTTTTTTTGTCCATAAAATGTCCATTTTATATTTTTTTGTGCATATCACCACCTGCTGGGTGGTTGGACAATCATTTTATTATCTCAGGTTTTTTTTATAAATATAATAAGAATTTTTTTTTTGTTTATACTAAATGCATGAATAACAGAAAGATTGACTAAACTAAAACAGTCTCTTGTCTCTTGCAGTCTCTTGCAGAGTCATTTTGTTACATGTGTTGTAAAGTGAGATGTATCATGTATTTTTATTAAAGAAATGCATAATATAGAAAGCACTATTTTGCAAAAATAATTTAATGTATTTTAATGAAAATAAAATAAAAGTAAAATAAGAAACATTGTGTGGTTATAATGCTGCTTTATAAAGATATCAATTAAACTATAAAATATGGAGCAAAATCTGTCATGCCCATGGCCCTGAATACCTCTGAAGTAAACTTATGCTATGTTCGTAGTTGCTATATCTACTTCCAAACCCTGAAAGTTACCTCCGTTTGGGAGGGCTGTCACTAACAATTATTTTGGTAATCATATAAAAAAAAATTGTTAATAAAAATAGACCTAACCTTACAATAGCCTTTAAAATGACTTAAAATACATGTATAATAACAACGAGGCAATAATATTTGGTTCAAATAAAGTATCTAAAGCCAAAAAATCATATGGGTATTATAGAACAACACTGTTGATGTTTATAATATACATAATATAAATAAAACAAATCTGCACCTCATATATATATATTAAACTGCAGGGCATATGTTGATTTTAATTGAATTTCAGCCATTGTAAATTCACAATAGCATTATGCTGTAGTCTGTTTTTTAAATGTGTTTTAATATATTATGCAGCAGTAGAAAACGGTCTAATAATGCTGATCATGGTTCCTCGTCCATGGAATGCATAATTTCCGTTGTTTTGCAGGTTACCCGACACAGGTAAATTTGCTTCCTTTTATTATATATCATCATAGTTTTTTTGTTGTTGTTTTTGTAGATGCGCCAGGGCGCCTTCTTAGTGAACACTGCGCGTGGTGGTCTGGTGGATGAGAAGGCTTTGGCCCAGGCTCTGAAAGAGGGAAGAATACGGGGAGCAGCGCTGGACGTCCACGAGACAGAGCCCTTCAGGTGAGAGAAACAAGTTTCCTTTTTGCTTTCATTATTTATTGTCCAATAACTTCACAATCCATGTTCAAGGATTGGCCTGTGATGACCCCTTATGGCTCGTTTCCACTGAGTGGTACGGTACAGTTCGGTTCGGTACGCAATTATTTGCGTTTCCACTGTCAAAAGTTGTGAATGGTACCAAAAAGCTGAAACGTACCGTACCACTTTTTGGGTACCCTTCTGTTGATGTACTAAAAGGTGGAGCTAGACTCACTGCAGAACGGTGATTGGTGGACAGAGTATCGTCACTCGCGCGTGCTACAAGGGAAGCATACGGTTGAAATATAATACTACTGTTGTTGTGTCACGAAATGTAGTTTTAAGAGTTTTTCAGGCGATAAAGTAGTTTTTTAAAGCTCAAATCTGTGGTTTATTTATAGATTTAGGATAATTTGACTGAGATCCGTTCCAATCAATCATCGGACGCTCGCGCTCGTGTCCCCCGCCTGGAACAGCCTTTCCTCGGCGAGTCGTTCTGATGTCTTCCGCTGACTCGGATGTCTCTGTAGTGGTTAAACATGAGATATAGTTCGTCTTGTATAAACCTAACAGGTGATCTTTGGTCTCGTGAATCTATAATTCGTTCCCTGGCCAATAATTTTGGCAGAAGGCTACGTGAAGTTTCATATCTTTGAGCGCTGAATTATTTGACTGACTGACAATTGTTTCTTGATGTTATTTAAGCTTTACTGTATATCTTTTTGTACCTTTTACTTATACTTTTATAATGGCGATTATTGATAAAACTGAAATTCAACAAAAAGAGAGAGTTTTGTCTTTTTTTTTTTTGTCATTTTATTATAAGATCATCTGTAATGTTGTTTATTGCAACATTTGTACCAATGCGATATGCAATACATTACATTACATATTGCCTGGAATATGTTTAATATTTTGAAATTTAAATGAAAAGAGCCAGGGTTGTTTTATATTTAGTTTTGTCATAAATATAACGTTAACTTGCATGCATGCAGTGATAATCAATAGGCTATGCGTTGCCTGAACCACATTTGTGTGCTTTAGAATGTTTAAAATGTATTGAAATGAAATTGAAAAGAAGCAGAGTGGTGTTTTATAACATATTTCGTTTTATTGTTGCCTAAAATGAACATACAGAGAAGAGATAACCAGAGTCGCATAGCCAGAGCGAGCTGAGTGCCGCGTTCAAGAACGCGCTATTCCATAACAGAATTACTGGACTCGCGTCCTCGAGATCATTCTCCTGAGTCGGACTTTGCGTTGGCTTCTTGGAAACGCCTAATGCCAGCGCAGGCAGCGCTTGTTTCTAGTGACAAACATGCCGAGAAGCAAGAACAAGATCTGCTGTCTGTCATCCATTATTGTTTACTATGTCGCTTTCTTCGCGCGAAAATGACGTCGATCACTTCTTTCCAGCATACCACGCCTATCAAGTAAGGGTACTGTTGCGGTGGAAACGCAAGCCTGATCATGGTGTACCCGACACGTACTGTACTGTACCGTACCCCTCAGTGGAAACGAGCCATTATACCCACCCCAATCCCACACACACACAAGTATTTTCTTTATTTTGTTTTGTTTTTTTCTTAACGTGACACTAACCACATTTTCTTGATCAGTTTCTCTCAGGGCCCACTGAAGGACGCCCCAAATCTTATCTGTACCCCACACACATCCTGGTACAGTGAACAGGCCTCCATTGAGGCCAGAGAAGAGGCGGCACGGGAGGTGCGCAGAGCCATCACAGGTCAGAAAACACCAGGTGTTCATTATCAGCCTGTGCCTGCTGGGAATATCTACTCGATTAAATGCTTTGCAGGAGGATTCACTTATTTTATTCTATGCGTGTTTGACATGCTTTGAACACTTATCATAGAATAAACTAGTAATACAAAACATTTAAGTATCCTTACATGTGCAGTCATAGTTGAGCTGCAGCAGGTTTTTGTGTGGATTTTCAGATTAAGACTGTCATTTAAGCACATGACACAGTGCTTAAACAACGACAAGGCCAGCGTGAATTAGGCAACTGAATTTTGAAGTTTTGTAACTTAAGAAACATGTTAACAGATCATCAAACGTATTCACAGCCAAACTATTGGCAATGTAGCTACATTCATTTTTATTATTATTTCAGTATGGAGTTTTAGCGTCTGCAATTTTACCTCTTTAGAAATGATCGAGTAAAATCGTCAGTTTTCTGTTTAAAACTGTTACAGATGGGTGTGGTGTTGGTTAGGGGAGCTTAAAAAGCATGTTTTAGTTAAAATTACAAGTTAGTTAAAATGGCCTTGCTCTCCCTGAAGAGATATTAAATACCATTTTTGTATGCTGGTGTTTTTGCTGTCACCACCTTTCACTATATCATACATCTGTGGAGTAATTTAAGAAATCATTGTGGAAATGCAGATTAAAATAACTTATTAAAATACTCCCAAATCAAACAAAAGCATTTTTCTTAGCTGGTTCTATCAGCATAAAACCCTGAGTGTTTATCACCTTTTCTTGTGTTGAAGCTGTATAAGGGGCTGTTTACACCTGGCCACTTCGTCATATCTGACTATAACACAGGGGTCGGGAACCTTTTTACCAAGAAGAGCCAAAAAAACTAAACAAAATTGAGAATTTTTTCAAAAGAGCCAGAGCAAAGTTTACACTCGTATATTAGACAAATTTACAACAGTAATATATAATAACAACAGTAGTTTAATACGACTTGCACTAGTAGCAGTTCTGGTAGTTATATAACGTTACAACAACACTTTTTTCCACAAAAAAATAAAAAATAAAATTGTGTGTGGGGTGGGGCTGACTAGCTTTCGCGAGGCACATAACATACGCGCGTGTTATGCGCGCAGCATGTTCTATGTCGCTCTATTCCGTGAGATTTTAACTAATTTTCGGGCATCAGGGAGACCGGAGACGCTCAATATGCTTCCGGGAGACTTGGGATTTCTGATATTTTGTTCACTGACATGCTGGTTTCTTAGCACACTGGACGAGAAGCGCAGCGCCTCATTTAAAATTCAAACACTTTTTTCTATGACTCCGCCGTTTACACCTGGCCACTTCAAGCGTTTTCTGAGATCGGATAGCGATCCGATCGTGAAAAGACCAGGTGTAAATGCCCCCCGAAACGCATTTGAGACGGATTTGAATCGATCGCTCAAACCACTTCAGGAGGTGGTCTGGGCCGCATTCCAGACGAAACTGGACATCGTGTAAATGCATCTGGTTGTTGAAACCACATATGTAAATTTTACTCATCCCCAAAATGCTAAGAAACAAACGTGTGAGAGCGTATTATAGGCTATATGTCATGCTATTTTAGTCAGATATGACGACGCTACTGCGACACGCATTACCTCAGATGAGCAGCTGAACGCCAAGCCAACGCGCCGCATCGCAAATCAAAGTGAAAGTAAGATGCAGACGATTAACACTACCATAAAAGTAGTCTAAAGAAAAGAAATGATCTTACCAGGACTGTTGCCGCTCTCTTTATTGCTGTCTTTGCTTTTTTTGAAATTAGCCAAAGATCAAATTTCGGCTCATATCTGTTGCTTTCGGTGACGCGCACTTCATTAAATCTGCATAGCGCGTGAATTGAAGATCGGATTTATATCCGTTTTGCAAAAACACATTTATGTGACCAGCGTGTAAATGGAATCGTTTTGATAAATCAGATAGCTATCCGATTTGAGAAAACGCATGAAGTGGCCAGGTGTTAACAGCCCCCTAGGAGTGGTGACCGGCGGCACATTCAGTGTCTGTCCGCGGCGCCCAGCAACGGCTCAGCAGAACCTTGTTCGAAATCCTGCTTTGCCACAGAGTGCCATTTACATAGTTTTATATAAAATTTACTTTTATTTGTATCAAACCGTCGTTAATGTAGGCTACATACTGACTTCACTGTGTGCTGCAATTTATATTTACTTTTACATTCATTTTCAGAAATCAGCTGCTTAAATGAGAATTGCTGAGGTAAAGTGTTCTGCAGACTTCAACGATTGTATTTAATTGTACAGTACAATTATAACATAGTACAGACATTATCTTAATTCCATAATGTCTTTAGTTTAAACATTACAATATTGCCGGCCATAAACTTGCGCGTCCGGTGTGCAATAACGTTACCTCTTTCCTAGACGCGGCGCGCGCTTCTCGTCCGGTGTGCGATACTTCTGTCCTAAGACGCTTCTCGTCCGGTGTTATGACACCACACAAATTGAGAAACGGGCATCATAAACAAGTGATTAACAAGTGCTGCATGGTGCATCTCAAATTGTCTCTTAATATTTTACTTTTTGAGAGACTTTTTCAGTCAGCATTTGAAAATTGGGAGAGCCATATAAAATCCTGAAAAGAGCCATATATGGCTCGCGAGCCATAGGTTCCCGACCCCTGCTATAACATGACATAGCCTATAACACGCTTTCACGCGTTATTTTTTTTAGCATTTTTGGGAAGAGTAAAACAAATGTGGTTTCAACAACCAGATGCACTTACACTTGTCCAGTTTCTTCTGGAATTCGCCCCAGACCACCTCCTGAAGGGGTTTGACCGATCGGATTCAAATCCATCTCGAATGTGTTTCGGAGGGCATTTACAAGTATGAATGTCACAGTGTCTTTGATGCAAGGTTTTCATTCATGGTCCATGCTCTCTTGTGTCCGTGCAGGTCGTATCCCGGACAGTCTGAAGAACTGTGTGAATAAGGAGTATTTGATGGCAGCCTCTCAGTGGCCGTCTATGGAAGCCACCACCGTGCACTCTGAACTCAACGGAGCTGCAGCCTATAGGTGACTACACCCCTTTCCCGACTGCTATTAGATGTGCTCCAGTATGTCCGCATGTTGTTTGAGAGAGTAATAGCTGATCGTCTCTCTGTCGTAGGTTCCCTGCGGGGCTGATTGGTGTCGCAGCGGGCGGGCTGCCTGGAGCCGGGGCAGGAGTGGAGGGCATTGTGGCTGGATCTCTGCCCCTGGCCCACGCCATTGCCCCGGTCTCACACCCGCCTCATACCCCATCGCCTGGACAACCCTCCAAGGCAGAGGCGGACAGAGACATCCCTTCTGACCAATAGCATCCCAGCACATTCCATCTTTGCCCTGATTGATGCCCTTTCACCTCACCCAGGGGGACCGACACACCTTGCTTTCAGTGTGATCTTGGGTCACCCCAGTCCAACAGAACACATGTACAAACCCAGGAGTGAAACCCTCTACCCCAAACGTACCCCTCATTTCCACTCGCTGTATCCTCCGTTGATCACTCTGGCAAAAAGCAATAACTTCTCTCAAGGATTCAATAATTGGGTTGAAACACACTATTTGTAAGCTACGAAATCCCAATTCCTTTGCATTGTGTCTACTCTGGACTAGTTGGAGTTTATTTCCGAGTAGTGTTTCTTACATTTTGTTCTTTTCTAATCTGTTTTAACAGCGTGGAAATAAACGCATGGACCTTGTTTTCTTTCCTTTGTCCCCTGCCCATTCTCCTCTTAGCTTAAATTTGTAAAACCTTCTCAACCTGACCCATCTCGATCATCAAAACAAAGCAACAGCTGGCTAACATATTTGATTAAATTCAGCAGCCATCAGTGTTTATTTCACAGCTGGTGTTCAAAAACACAGAGGTCAAGGCTAATGGTGATAGCCCGTGGCTAAGAGTAACTCGGTCCATGGGAAGAGCTCGGATGTTTCGCGTGTTTCTCCAACTCTCTCTTCATGTGGAAGGCATCTTCTAGAATTGTCCATCATCTCTCCCTCTCTCTCTCTCTCTGTCTTTCACAAAACGAGAGATTTACCCCCAGAGCTGTTGGGGGTTTGATCATGTGCTCCACTTTAAGTCACAAGATTTACAGCGTCCGCAATGCCCGAGGTCTGCATAACGGTGTCATTGAAATTGCATATGTGAGATTCCATCGTCTTGTGATGGCTGACCTAATTTTATTTTGTGTCGCCCGTTGTGCTGCTTTGTGAACGGCTAGATATTGCTCGTCGGCTGCCATCGTCATCGACTAAAGTTTCAAACAAAGCCATAATCATTTGACAAACTGTACAATAGCTGGTTTAACAAAACATATCTAGAACATCCCAAGTCCCCCTCCAAAAAGAAAACAAACAGATGCCCTTTTTACAATGTGTGTACAACATTGACCTCCCCTTGACTCATACTGAGATCCACCATTGCTAAGCTGATAATATTATTGGCACCTTTTTATTCTTAGCCATTTGAAGAATATTTGCCTTGTTTTCCATATCTTCTCTCTGTCCTGGATTATCTCTTGCTGTACTTCCTCCTTGTGCCTCCTTTTCCGACTAGGCCTTCTCTTTTTGACGTGGCGAGGCACACCGTTCCACCCTTCATATCTCCGCTCTCGTCCTCTCGCCCCCTCCATCGATTCCCATGAAATCACTGTGTAGCGCGTTCGCCTGCCCTGCCCTTCCTCCTTTCCACAAGGCACTTAAACTCTTAATACACTTTGTGATACGTTTTCATACAGGCCTGATAAAACAAACTGAACTTCATCCACCTTTTTGGGAGGAAGTCCTGGTTTAGGCGAGCTGGGGCTTGTGTGCTCTGGAAGCTGCAGTAACGTTGATGGCCAGCGGGTGGCGACGACTCGCTTTCCCCCTCAGGTTTGGGCTCGGCCGATGCTTCTCGTGAAGGTTCAGACCTGTTGTGGGCTGCTCGATCTGTCACTCATCTACACACTTCCAGATTCTCAGGATGGGTGATGTGGCAGCTCTGAGGTCATACCCCGAGCTTGACTCTTGCATGGGCGTCTTCTATGATATCAGCCTTTGTTTTCTCTGCGTTTTTACCATTTTAGAGCACAGAAGATAAGGTGGAAAGAATGTAAAAGCTAGGTCACGCTGAAACGCTGGTTGCTTTCCAAAGAAGGTAGGAGAGCGTCTCGGTCGGGATAGCGTTCTGTCTGAAGAGAAAGGCCTTTCTAGTACCTCAGTAACAGATATTGAATGTATGCTCAAATCTTTCTCGCTTTGTACAGCTTTTTTAGATCATAGGTTCCTATTTGTGAGGGGGTGTGAATGAGTCTGCATGTATGCGACCCTGTGCGACTGCTTATCCAGTACTTCAGTTAATTTGCAAATGACGAAGCTTTTTTTTTTTCCAAGCATAGGATGTCTATTATTATTGTTTCATTAGATTTAGTTTGAATCTCAGGCTTTAGCTTTAGAAAGTTCTTGATCTGTGATTTTTTTTTTTTTTTTTTTTTTTTTTGTTTTTTGTAATTTTCTGTATAAAGGAGCACAGTTTCACGTCTTTGTCGACATGTATGTTAATAAACTGAGAAGAGGGGTCCTAAACCGTTTGGAAATGGCAGTAGTGTGTTTGGGGATGTCGATCCGCCTACAAACAGCTCGTTCTAGATAGGTGATGTTGTGGTAAGTGTCCCCAGATGGCCGTCGTCCTCGATCGCCAATCCTCATGGATTAATGCATGATAATGAGTTGATCGTACCTATCAGGCCCCTCCCCCTCGTGTCCCCATTGGCCACGTTTCCATGTCGAATTTTGATTGACGTGCAGCTTTTCATAGAACGAAGTGATGCCCTTTCTCGTCAACACTTTATAGCTGCTCTGTAAAATTTCTCTGTTCTACAAGGTTTTTGAAGTTTCTTCTAGCATTACCGTGGTGTTTCTTTGCCGTCGGCGTCATCTCCGATATGAGATGAGTGCTATGTGTTAACCAAGAAATTAGACATTTTGATCTAGTTTGTGTCATTCAGTGTTCAACATGTTGTATTGAAACATTTCAAGATGAGTCTCGTTCGATACTTTCGCCCTCGGCATCCGGGAATCCCGTTTCTCGTCTGAAGGCCCCCGTCATCTTGTGGTCCCCGCGCTGCCTTAATGTTGTAGATAGTGGCGGGCTTCTTTTTATTTTGTCTCTACAAACTCCCGATCTCTCCTCTTCCCCCTGCAAACACACATGCAAGAGAGAGGAAGCTGATTTATTTAGCCATATGTTGCTCTGTGTGCTTGTGTGCGCATATTTCTAGGGAACACGAATGGCTTTGACTTTGAGGTGTGAAATGCTCGGGCACTATGAAAGACCCTTTCAGGAGCCTCTGATGTGGTTACATCTAGTCCATGAAGGGAGGTTGGAGAGGACAGATATGGACTTGGAGAAGTCAGTTTCTCTCTCAGGGTTCTAATACACACATATCCTACATCCGCCGGTTACACTCTTCCTCGATCCGAACGAAGATCTCCAGAGCTCTCTTACGCTGTCCATCTTTCAACAGTGAGTGTCTTTCTCAGTGATACTTTTCCTCTCTATCGCTCTTTTCTCCTCCTTTTCTTTTTGCGTATTTGTCGCACTGACACCTAACAACAGAAGAATGAATGTTTTAATAGAACTGCGTGTAACGTTGAAGTTGGGAAATGTATTTTTACAACATGTGAACTTTTTATTCCTTTCTCTTACCTTCTTTTTGTTGTGAATTGATCCCCTTCACCCCATCACCAGACTGCAAAAAAGTAAAAACGACACAAAAAAAAAATCCTGTAACTAGGCTCTTAAGCTTTACTTTTGTTTTTGTTTACTTTTTTTATTAGAAAACAATCATGTTTGTGATGGTAACCTCTGATGGTAAATTCCACAAGGTATTTTAATAAAATCCTAAAGATTAAACCCGCTTGGTTGCTCGCTCTTTTCTGAAAAGCTGAACTTCAAACATCGTTCACAGACGGTTTTCCTTCTCTGTGACATGCACTACAGAGTTTTTTCATTTAGTAAGAACTCATCACATTGATCAAAAGTGAGAGTAAAGGCATTTATTATGTTGCAAAACATTTTTTTTTTCTAAATAAAAGCTCAAATAAATGCTTTTAAACTTTCAAAGAATCTTAAAGGGTTAGTTCATGTCGTCCCAAGCCCGTTAGACCTCCGTTCATCTTCGAAACGGTTTAAGATATTTTAGATTTAGTCTGATAGCTTTCTGTCCCTCCATTGAAAATTTATGTACGGTATACTGTCCTTGTCCAGAAAGGAAGTAAAGTAGGGCTGTCAAACGATTAATCGTGATTAATCGCATCCAAAATAAAAGTTTGTTTACGTAATATACGAGGGTGCACTGTGTATAATTTTTTTCTTGTATATAAATACACACACACATGCATGTGTATTTAAGAAAAAAAATATTATTTATATATAAAATTATATTTATAGATTTAAAATTTAATTAAATTAAAATTTTACATTTTAAGGGTTACATTTTTAAATTACATTTTTAACCCAACATTTGGGTTTGTCCATATTTGACCCAAATTTGGGTTGAAACAACCCTGCTTTGTTTAGAGTGCATCAACATTGATATTTGAGCAGCAAATCTGCATATTAGTATGATTTCTGAAGGATCATGTGACTCTGAAGACTGAAAATTCAGCTTTGCCATTACTGGAATAGTTAACTATAGTTAAAAAAATATTTTGTAATATTTCACAATATTATTGTTTTACTGTATTTGTTTCCAAATCAATGCAGCCTTGGTGATCAATGTCTTTCAAAAATCATTAAGAAATCAAATCAACCCCAAACTTTGGTATGGTGGAGTTTTAAGTAAAACACTTCAAGCAAGAAACTGTTTAAACACAAAATACTGACATAAATGTGTCCATCAGAAATTGATGGATAGTTAAAAAAGTGGATTTTACATACCAGAATTAGCACAAATTTGAATGAGTTTGCTGAAACGGTCTAAACCTGTACATAGTAAGTAACATCAGTGCAATAGGAAAGTTCTTTTAGAGGAAAGTTATTATTTTAATGCTGTTTTTTTACAGGCTACAATTTGTTGTTGTTTTTTCAGTTGAGTAATATGCATTGGTAAATGAATCATGCACAAGAAGACCAGGGACATGAATTAAGGAAAGGGGCTCAGTTGTGATTTCAATTCAACTCCAAAAATGTAATTTCTGTTGCCTAGTTTAGTTTAAATGTTTGTGAGTTTAGCCAAGAGCTTAAAACACAAGAGCTTAAAGTTTTCCAGACTTGCTCTTCTGGTGTTAGTGGTTTTGTACTCATGCAACACCTTTGGCTGTAGGGGAAAAGAAAAGCATAGTTTTGAGGTGATTAAAGGGAGGAAAGTGTTTAGCAGTGTATTTTTAGCAGGGTGCTCCCTCTGAATGTGTCCTGATGGTTGTTTATCAGCTAAAGTCCCCAGGTGCTGATGTGTTGCCAATCAGGTTAATGAGGTGTTCAGGGCATATACCCCCTACCCCCTGCTAGCTTAAATTGTTACCAAATGTCTCAGAGAAACTCCCTCTGCCGCATATAAAGCGATAGTTCACCCAAAAAGTCTTACAGATTTGTAACGACATAAGGGCGAGTCATTTACTCACCCTTATGTCGTTACAAATCTGTAAGACTTTCGTTCATCTTCAGAACACAAATCAAGATCTTTTTGATGAAATCTGAGATCTTTCTGTCCCTCCATTGACAGCCAAGCAACTACCATATTGATGCTCATAGAGATCTTAAGTTCATAAAGATCTTTAAAGTAATATGAATTGAGTGGTTTATTCCAAATTTTCTGAAGAGACTCGATCGCTTTTTATGATGAATATTAACTTCAGGCCTTTATTAACATACAATATAAACATTGAACATAAGCTCACCTGAATCGGTTTGATGCACAAGAACTAGCCTCTTGCTGAGCTCAAACGTGATGCGTAACATGAGAATGAACATCATTGTTTCCCCCTGAAGCAAAAACGTGATGCGTAACACCTGAATGATCTTCATTGGTTCTTGCTGAAGCTCAAACATGATGCGTAACACCAGAATGATCCTCATTGGTTCTTCTTGCTGTAGCTCAAACGTGATGCGTAACACCAGAATGATCCTCATTGTTGCACATAACGTTTGAGCTTCAGCAAGAACCAATGAGGATCATTTTGGTGTTACGCATCACATTTGAGCTTCAGCAAGAACCAGAAAGAACTTAATTGTTTCTTGCATGGTAAGCATTCTTGAGCTTCCGTTTACCACACCAGTTGATGAATGTTCATATTGTGAATATTCAATCTGTTCATCAAGTGATTGTGTCTTTTCAGAAAAGTACAATGACAGAGTTTTCATTTTTGGGTGAACTGTCGCTTTAAGTCCTGTTGTCTTCCGTTTAGGACAGGAAAACCCTTTTTTGCATAACTGAGTAATGTGGTGTTTGGCACCTGTTTTTCGTTAATTCAGTTTGTTTATGTTAAAAGCTGAAGTTTAGGAGTGTAGGTTAACCATAAAGGCTTGGCAGTAAACATCTTAGTCTTGTAAATGAAGGAAACTCCTGTCTAAATGGGCTATCTTGGAAAAACGCTTCCTCTGTAGTTGAGTGTGATGGAGTTTTACGTAAATGGAGGTTTTGTGATGGTTGCTCCTTTCAGCTGATGTCAGAAAAGTGGTGAAACAATTTTTTTGTGAGTCTGCAGTGATTCACCATTGTCTGAAGGTTTGTTAGGATTGTGCAACACAGAGATGTTGAAATTTTAGATTCTTTGTTTTTGATGTCGACTAACCTAATCTTTTACATGAATGTGGTTTCAAAATGTTGCTTACAGCAGATTTTTCCACAACGTCCTCCAATAAACCATTTCCCACAATGAAGTGCATTTTATTTTGTCAGGCTTTGAAAATAGCCAGTTATTACACATTTGTAAGCACAATGAGTCTTATTACTGACTATTTAGGGTGTTGACGGTTCTAAAATACTTATGCACAGATTTTTTTCTTACATATGCACTTTTTCATCTGATGAGCCATTTTGCTTGCCCACATACATCACAATTGTTTTTTTCCTTAAAACTATGATTTTTTTTTTTTAGTTCTATTTGGATCGATTCCGACCTTTCCGACGGCAAGGACGACAGTACAAGAAACGCCATCATTTGTTTGGCTGGTGTGGGGTGGGATGTCCCCACCAAAGCTGAGACCAAACCTACGCCCTTGCTATAGACTGAACACGTAATAGGCTCGTGCATGACATCATTGTCTTCAGTGATTGGCGTTTTTGTTAATAACACAGAGACCGTTTTCAAAAACTTTTCCAAAAGTTAGTGTTTTCAGGCACCCAAAACGCTGTTGTCGTGTAAACAAGCGGCAAAAACGCTGTTGTCGTGTAAACAAGCGGCAAAAACGCTGTTGTCGTGAAAACAAACGGCCAAAACGCTGTTGTCGTGCAAACAAAGGGCCAAAACGCTGTCGTCGTGTATACAAGCGGCAAAAAACGCTGTCGCCGTGTACACAAAGGGCCAAAACGCTGTTGTCGTGTAAACAAAGGGCCAAAAACGCTGTTGTCGTGTAAACAAAGGGCAAAAACGCTGTTGTCGTGTAAACAAACGGCCAAAACGCTGTTGTCGTGTAAACAAAGGGCCAAAAAGCTGTTGTCGTGTAAAAATACGGGCAAAAACGCCGTTGTCGTGTAAACAAAGGGCCAAAACGCCGTTGTCGTGTAAACAAAGGGCCAAAACGCCATTGTCGTGTAAACAAACGGCCAAAACGCCGTTGTCGTGTAAACAAACGGCCAAAACGCCGTTGTCGTGTGAACAAACGGCCAAAACGCTGTTGTCGTGTGAACAAACGGCCAAAACGCCGTTGTCGTGTAAACAAAGGGCCAAAACGCCGTTGTCGTGTAAACAAACGGCCAAAACGCTGTTGTCGTGTGAACAAACAGCCAAAACGCTGTTGTCGTGTGAACAAACGGCCAAAACGCCGTTGTCGTGTGAACAAACGGCCAAAACGCCGTTGTCATGTAAACAAACGGCCAAAGCGCTATTGTCGTGTAAACAAACGTTCAAAACGCTATTGTCACGTGAACAAACGGCCAAAACCCATAAAGTTTTAGTTTTTAGTTGAAAACAGTGTCGGGTAAAAAGCCTCCAAGTCACCTAAGATTAACTACTTGTGGATTGAACTGTTCTGTAAACTCAATGTTACATTTGCAAACATGCTGATGATTTTCGGGAAAACGGCACTCAGCACCAAGCCCCTGTTAATTTCAGACCCAGGTGTGCGCGTGGCATGATGGCGGGGACAGGGCTCTTTTTCGAGCGCAAGCAAGGACTCTTCTGTTGCGAGGCCCATTGGGTGAAACGTATCAGAGGCCACCGCTGCATATGTCTACGCTGCAACTCCAGACAAGAAGGTGACCATGTATTATGTCTAAAATGGTTTCCCTCAGACAAGACGTAAAACTAGATTCCACTGTTTATGGGAGTCAGTCAGCAGAGAATGACGGTTTATCCAGCACTCTGACCCCATGTAAATGTTTTTTTTTTTTTTTTTTTTTTGCTACAGGTTTGTCTTGCTGGACACTGGCAGTTTATTTGACATGGCTTCAATGCATCGCCACTTAATCCCACAGAATGACGTCGTCAGAGGTTAAATGACAGGAAAAAGTGAGCTGTTGAAGGAATAGACAGCCACACTTGAAATACTGAGCAGAAATGACATTTTTGAATGCTAAATTTGTTTCATTGTCCTTAGACGACTGAGCATGAGCACATGTACCTTATATGTCAGTCTTTACCCAAAATGCCCCAAAATCGATCAAAGTTTCTTGGATTACAAACCTTTGGCGATTTTCGCAACCACCGTTATTTAAACTGAACAAACAAATCAATAAATAACCTACAGAGTTTTAAATGTTAGTGAAGTATTTGGTTTTAGTATACTCGTGAGAAATTGCCACATAGATCAAGCTTAAGTTGCATTTGGCTGCAACTTCTTTGCTCGTTGAGACGGTGTGCGCAGTTGCGAAAATTCTCCATGCATACATACTCCTGTTTGTACATTCATGGTCTCATCAGCTTCCCACATCCCTCTTGCTTGCCCACTGGCAGATTTATCAATGGCTTTTGTCCAGGAGAGGGTCATGTTAGGGTCAGTGTACTCGGTGTACATAACACTCAAAGCGATCACTTCATTTGCGGCGTCCAATCCCATCTGCGTCAATGCAAGCCAATCACCATTCAGTCTGGCCTCTGATGAAGTGATGACTATACCTTCGCCTGACACGGTAAGCAGATGAATAGATGCTTTTACATTGGACTGTTCCTGTAAATGCCAGTCTTGATTTATGGAGCCTGGTAAAATCTTGCTTGCTTTTCAACTTTTCTGCTGGTGTCTTTTCTTGATGGACAAATGTGTCTTATGTTGGACGGAAGTAAGCTCCCAGAGGGACCGGCTGCTTTCTAACCAGGAAATTCCCAGATGTCATTCACGTCCATGAGTGTTATTATTAAAACCATTCCTCTGCGAAAACTCAGAACCTGATTTCACCAAGTGCAACAATCAATCAGTTGAGGGACAAGTTTAAAGTTTGTGTGAACCAGGGTTTGGTGCTTATTCAGCCATCATTTCCCTCTGATTTTAAGGATAACTGATGGATAGTGTTAGGTTTAGGGGCAGGGATATGGTTAAGACACATTTTTTGGACTGGAATGTTGACTTCTAATTTGGCAAATTGGATGTGCTCATCAAACCTCTTGTGCAAGTGTGTGATCCACTGTAGATCAGCCGTATCAGAGCAGAATTACTCAAGCAACCAACTCTATTACTTCTTCTCAAATCTCTAACCCTAGCTATTGAATGTCATGGTCTCAGATTGTTTGGGCTACTGATATGATATATGGAATGAAAAGTCATGACTCACAGAGGAAATCTGGACTATTTTCTAAGCAATTGGATGTTGGCCTGAAGGGACTCAAGTTCCTTTTGGAAACATAGTAGCATACAAAAACAAACCCACTCCAAACAATTTAGCAACTGCATAGCAACGCTCTGGTCATTGTGTTGGCAAGTCATATCTGTGTGGAATAGGATACGATTTTGTCCGATCCAGTGCAAGCCAAAGAAATACATTAATATACAGTCAACTGTAAGCGTATCCTTTTTTCTGTGGTGCTGTTCTGTTTGTTTGAGAAGCCCAACACGGCAATAATTGCTCAACCAATGGTGTGAGTTTGGGGCGGAGCAATGGCAGATGGAGGAGTGTTTAGGAAAGCTGTTAGAAATGAGTTGTCACTTGCTATTTCTTGTCAACAGAAAGTGGTAATAGAGGGAGGGACCTTAGAGAACTTTGTATAAAAAAATGGTTACACCCCCGAGTGCAAGATGAGTCATCAATTTTTGGTCTCTTTTCGATGAAAAGAAAGACATTTTAAAAGCATACGTCAGCTAAAACTTTACTTTTAGGAGTTTACCAAAGCGACAATGCCCATATTTATTTAATGAGATAAATAATAATAAAAAAAACATCAAATATGAATAATTTCTGAAGTGTGTAAAGGCCTGTTCACACCGCGTTATTCACCTACGTTTAACGCCTCATGACTAAACAAAGGGTGCCAATGTGAGTGTGCACACCGACGCGTAAAACGCCTCACGTAAAAGCGTCATTTTTTTTTAAAAACGCCTCTGGTTCATTTTTTTTTTTTGACTCATCGCGTCAAAAACTGTCCGACCAGTGAGATTGACACGTTTGCTCACGTGTTTGGAGCTTCTGAAGTTACAGTAAAACAACTTTGGGGCGCTCAAACACAAAACGGTCTTACCAAGCACACATAAGTAATGGCGAAGAAGATCTACGCCAAGTAGCGTCGCCGTCTACACTGCCAGGAAGATGCGAGGCAAGATAAATGTAGAGCTGCTGGTCTCGTTGGTGTTGTAACATAAAGAACTATATGACAAACGCGACTGCGACTACAACATCTTAATAAAAGAGGACTGAATGGAGTGGTATTGCAGAGTAAATGGGCGCCATCTAATGTCAGGGAAAGAATTTGCAGGTTCACTCGGCTCATCGTCAGCGGAAATCGCTTGGGTGTGAACACAAAAAACGCGTTGAAAAACGCTGGCGAATAAAGCGCGCTGATATCGTCCCGGTGTGTACGGGCCTTAAAGCTCTGAAGCTTTCATTTTAATTGTGTAATATCTTCACAGTTTGAAACGGAAAGTCAAAATATGGAGGTAGGCATAGTAGGTATATTTTCTTAAAAGTAATTATTTCTTGGTAGTTAATAAGTTCTGTGTATGCAGTAAAATGGAATCTGGGTGTACTAAAATTTGTCATAGTGTTATTTGTGTTGCTTCACTGCCATTTACAACTCCTCTCCTGTGACCTCATTGGAGAGTAGAATATAGTATATGTCAGGTCAACCGAGTACCTTTTGCCTCTTCAGTACCATTTCACTAATACTCTGAATTCTACTTTTTCCACAGCTGTTTTTTGACGACTATTCGCCTGTTAGTAGAGAAGTAAGCCAATAGACCCCTTTTCAGTTGGTAAAGATGATGGGTTTTTTTGTGGGCGGAGCTTATGTGGAGGCAAAACGATCCCTCTGGCCGCTTCACTAACGCTAGTTAGCAAATATTGTTAGCTTGTTTTTTAACAATGACTGGAGAAAATCAGATTTTATCTTAATGTGTAAGGTCACTCAGTGCCCAGGATCGCGATTGTTATTTCCAAAAGTTATTTTTAACGGACTGAACCAGATTGGCCGACCCGTAGCCGCCTACACACTCACTCAATGCGTGGGCGATCTGACGGGATTAACGCTACGTTACCTCGGTTGAGTGGCCTGACTTCTACACCTACCTTATAGAGAAACCGATCGTAAAGAGAAACTGAGGGCATATAAATCTTTAGATGCCTATATGGTCCTGTACAAGACTTGTGTGTACGATCCGCAGTTCTGCCGAGCCAGCGCCGAGACCACGACAATGTAAAGAGTGATATTACGGAGGGATTTTAATGATGTGAATATTTTCTAGAAATAAAAATTCCAGATACAACATATTCATTTTTCATCAATTCTTGCACCAAACAACACAACAAGATGACATTCAATAATAGTAACAATAATTTAAGCTCCTTATTATGTAGCCGAATCTGTGCTGGTTTGTATTGGCCGCCTCCAGTTTTCACTTTATTTTGCCTCCAGCTAGCGCCGTGACGTAACGGTGACGTCGGCGCAAAAGGGGTCTATTCAGAAGCACCCGACGACTGTTTTCAAACAAGTTTCCCGAACACCCCCCTTCCTCTACAATAGGCCGAAACAAACAGAGAGCCCCGCCCCCAAATTCACCCCATTGGCTGAGCTGTTGTCAGGCTGGTTGCACAAACAAACCGAGCAATGTTTTGATAGAGCCACAGAGAAAGATTTACACTTTCCAGGAGAAGCAACTTACAAATGACGCAGTTGTATTACAAAGTTAAGTATTTTCACATGAAATTCTTTAAGCAAAACATCACTGAAATTCCCAGATACAAACAGGAATCCAAAGCTCAGACAGCTATAAACTATTAGATGAGTGCTTACTTATGGAGTCAGTTATTCATGAACACATCAACTTGGGCATTACACAGGGGACCTTCTGTGATCTCACAGGAGAAGAGAAAAAAAGAGCAAGAGTGTGTGTGTGTACCCATACATGGAGAGGTGGGGGTGAATAATGGGAGGAGAAAGAGGAGGGGGAAGAGAGTATGAAAGTGAGGTATCTTTATCCGTAGTGCACATCTCCACAAACCCTGTCCTGCTGTCTACCATCACAGCCAGGTAAGAGTGAGCCATTCACTAGCGCGTATGTGTGTGTTTGTGTGTGTGTGTGTGTGTGTCCTACGCTCAAACCGGCTGCTGTGGCAAAGGTTAAGCCAAGGGTTGCTTTTCTGCTTCCCAACTCTCCTGCTGTGCCTCTCTATACCGCAACCTTCCCACACTCCTCTTCTGCAGGTTTGATGTCTCTTTGAGGAACAAC